>JAGFNQ010009160.1:0-13066 GCA_024364735.1 Boesenbergia rotunda | reverse complement strand
AACGATCATGAGTGGCACCTAGTAGTACATCTTGATCCCCAATTAATCGAAAGATCAACGGTTGACCATAGAAACAATTCTGAAATCCTTCAGCAGCTATAATGAATCATGCCCCATTCCCTTCACCATCTTATACCCACTTGGTTCAGGACATGGTCTATGTGTGTCAGTCCCCACTAGGCTGACTACGTCACACCTAGCCCAAGTAACGTTTTCTCATCCTACGGATTCTAATTACTCTCATGTATTTAAGAGATTCATACTCTGAACATGTCATGCTCTAGCCAGAGGCTTCGAGTAACAACCCGACGATAGGCCTCGGGTATACATCTCCTCACAAGGAGTGGTGAATCCTCTGTAGGCTGTTCAAACATTTTCGGGCACTTCGGCTTATACCCAATCATTCTGAGTCCACACCTCCTTGCAGATGCTTGCTTAAGATGTCAAAGTATAAGTCTCCATGACCAAGATGACTTGAACACCGCAAGTCAAAGGAACATCGCACTTAAGCTGTAGTAAGAACTTCACTGACATATCTATTTGTAGACTACCATATGAAGTTTTACAGCCAGTCACTCCAATGAACTAGTTCCCTTAACTAGCATTCATGTTTATCTCCGAACATCTCAATGTCACCAGCCAGTGAGAATCAGCTGATTAGAGAATAACCCATGCTAGTCTCAACAGAATTGATAGTGTCCGTATTTATCAATTCATCGACTAGGGACAATTTCAATACTTCACAATTACACATATAGAGATAATCACTAGTTGTGAATTCATCACAAATTCTCTCATGCTGTGAATTGTATTGCGGGCATTCAGTAAATGAGTTTAAGATCTCAATCAAATACACAAACATGTATACTCAAATAGTGAATATTCATTTATTAGAATAAATGATTACAATCATAAGGCGATTGCCTTATGACACTTCTCTCATATCACTAACACTTCAAACATGTACTATTTTATCGGAATATAGAATTGCCCATCGTAAATGGTCATGGACCGTGAGCCTTGGAGTAGGTGTTGGGACCGGGTGCATGTTGACAAGGATACGGGTTCGTAATATTTTAAAATTTTACGTGCAGCAGAAGAATTAGCATAAAATAATTTCACAAATTATTTTAACCACGTATTTAGCATGCGACCTTATGATGTGTGGACGTAATCATAAATTAAAACATTGCAAAAAAGTAAACTAATTTACTTTGTACCTCGCGTAACTCGAAGAAAAGGGACGAGATCCAATCGTAGCATCCCTTGGAAGCTTCGCCTCTATTCGCGTCCACGCCGAGTTCTCTTCAGGATGACTTCGCAAAGTCACGAGTTTTGTGCCGACGAGAACTACTAGATTCTCTAAAGGCACAACTAGAAGAACAAGAGAAAAGAATGGAAACTAACCAACAAGAAACGGAATCTAAATTCCGGGAAGAGAGGAGTTGCGATCCGCTTCTTCTTCTTCTTATTTGGCTCCTTCTTGGTGATCCTTGCTCACGCCAACCCTTGGAAGGGTGAGGTTGCGTCGGCCCTAGGTTGGACAAGGGGCGCCGGCCCTAAGAGTGGCAAGGGGCGCCGGCCCTAGGAGGGAAGGAGAAGGAGAAGAGAATAAGAGAGAGAGGGAGAGAATTAATCTCTTGATTACTCTATTGATTAAGGAATTAAAGCCTAGCCTTGGTTCCTTTATATAGTAACCTCTCCCTTGCTAAGTCTCCCTCTTAACGGAATTTTCATAAGAAATTTATCCTATAAATTCTCTTATTAATTATTCCGTTTAAGACAAGTTTTATTATAACTAACTTTATAATAAAACAAATACCTTCTCTCCTTTTATTATGGAATAAATTTTTATAAGAAATTTATAAACTTTCTTATTATGGAAAAATCAATTCATAATTGATTTTATAAAATTAAAATAAACCATTCCATGGATCATTTTAATTTCCATAAAAGAATAAATTTCTATAAATTTATTTATATAAATTTCTTTACACAAATTTATTTATCCATAATTTATAAAATAAATCGTGCTTGATTTATTTTATTAATTAAACCAAATAAATTGGTTTATCCTCCTTTTAATGGCCGGCCAAACCGAGCCGAACCGTCGCGAATTAAACTCATTTAATTCGCCCAATAAGTCTTCAAAAGACTTACCCATTTTAAGTTTCCGTTGCGCCTCTGATTAACTCAGATTCGTCTTATTTCTCTTGATCGGAAAATCCAATTTTCAATTCGTTTTAAATCCCTCGGATTACTCGTAGTGCGTGTGACTAAATAGGCTTTCGATTTATGTTGGCCGTCTATAATCAACCAATTATAGAACGATCATGAGTAGCACCTAGTAGTACATCATGACCCCCAATTAATCGAAAGATCAACGGTTGACCTCAGAAGTAATTCTGAAACCCTTCAGCAACTCTAATGAATCGTGCCCCATTCCCTTCATCATCTTATACCCACTTGGTTCAGGACACGGTCTATTTGTGTCAGTCCCCACTAGGCTAACTACGTCACACCTAGCCCAAGTAATGTCTTTCTCGTCCTTTGGATTTCTAATTACTCTCATGTATTTAAGAGACTCGCACTCTAAACATGATATGCTCTGGCCAGAGGCTTTGAGTAACAATCCGACGATAGGCCTGGGTATACATCTCCTCGCAAGGAGTGGTGAATCCTTTGTAGGCTGCTCAAACATCTTCGGGCACTTCGACTTATACCCAATCATCCTGGGTCCACACCTCCTAGGAGATGCTTGCTTAAGATGTCAAAGTATAAGTCTCCATGACCAAGATGACTTGAACACCGCAAGTCAAAGGAACATCGCACTTAAGCCGCAGTAAGAACTTCATCGACATATCTATATAGATTACCATATGAAGTTTTACAGCTAGTCACTCCAATGAACTAGTTCCCTTAACTAGCATCCATGTTTATCTCCGGACATCCCAATGTCACCAGGCACTGAGAATCAGCTGATTAGAGAATAACCCATGCTAGTCTCAACAGAATTGATAGTGTCCGTATTTATCAATTCATCGACTAGGGATATTTTCAATACTTCACAATTGCACATTTAGAGATAATCACCAGTTGTGATCCCATCACAAATTCTCTTATGCTGTGAATTGTATTACGGACATTCAGTAGATGAGTTTAAGATCCCAATCAAATACACAAACATGTATACTCAAATAGTGAATTATCATTTATTAAAATAAATGTTTACAATCATAAGGCGATTGCCTTAGGACACTTCTCTCATATCACTAACAGACTTGACACATAATGTCATCAATATACTGATGTAACAAGGCGACATTCTTGAATTGACACAAATGATCTTCTAGGTCTAATGTTCTCATGTATTCTTTGAACTGCAATGGTTGAAAATGTTGTGGCGGCTCATTTTGAAGAATAATCCTAGAAAAAGGGATGCCTGTGGAGTCCTTCACTCTAGCTGTAGAAGGATCTTTACCTTGGAAAGAGTCTCAGGGAGGTGTTTCTCCCGCCAAATATTTAAGGTGTTAGGACTGAAGGGATTTAGATATCTCCATAATGGTATGATATTGTCCACTTTTGTCCTAAGCCCTCATGGTTTTGCTCTTGGGCTCTACTCAAAAGGCCTCACAACAATGAAGTTATTTTTCCCTTATAAATCCATGATCCTTTCCATGTGTTTTCAATATAAGAATTTGTTTACAACCATTGCAACCCAACAATCCCCTCCCCCCTTAAACGAAGGACCGTCAATATTCTCATGATCCGGGCCTTCCTTCAAGCATTGGGTCACTCTTGACCTGCTCAAGGCGTCCCCACGAGCAACAGGTCACTCTTGACTTACTTAGGGCCTCCCCTACTTCGTTCAAGGTTCCACTCATATGGTTTGATCTGGATCATGGCTCTGGCTCTTGCTTCTTCTGGCAGTTAGTCTGGTGAAAAGCAATCTAGCTCTAATACCAATTGTTATGACCGAAGGGATTTATATATCTTCACAACTGTATGATATTATCCACTTTGAGGCTAAGCTTTCTGTTGGGTTTTTGGCCCTTGGATGGTGCACATGGAACCTATCCGTCACTGTGTCCCCGAATTAAAATTTCATTAATTGAAATTAATCCGAATACAAACAGAATTTCCAAGCGACCGTTTCGTTGTCGTGCTAACGACTTGAGCGATCGCTTGAACAAACTTATTGTTCAACCAATTCGACTCTTCTAGTCGATTAGCAGTGGAAAAGTCAATGTATCGCTGGATTTTGTGTTTTACAATCGGGGTACAAGTTAATTAATGAATAATTAACAACAACGAGGAAAGATAAAGAACAAGAATGAATAAGATAAATTCATACCTCTTGATCTTCTATTGTATGACCTCCCTCTTCTTGAATGTCATGTGGGCGACGATCTCCCAAGAATTGAAGCCTCCTAGACCGCACTTCTCTTTCTCTCTTGCTTGCGTCAATCCACAAAGGAAGAAGAAGCTTTCTTCCTCTTTGTGTCGTCAGCCACCACCTCTTCCTCTCCTTCTTGTTGCGCTGCCGACCACCACCTCCACGGATGAAGATCCTCACCGGCCACCAAGGAGAATTCTTCTTCCCTTGCTAAAGCCGGCCACCAAAGGAAACAAAGGGAGAGGCGTCTCCCTTTGTGCGCCACCCAACCCTAAACCCTAGGGTTTTGCCGTCGGCCAAGAGGAAAGAAGAGAAGAGGAGAGAAAACCAAGAGATTAAACCAAAGAGTTATTAAACCAAAGAAGTTATTATTTTAGGTCTAGGCTTCATGAGGTATTTATAGGCTACAATAGGGACTATGAGGAGGAGTTGGTTCTTAGCCACCTAACGGATTTTTTTAGCCACAAAAATTTTTTAGCCACAAAAAATTTTTTAGCTACAAAAATTTTTAGCCACAAAACCGGATCCGTTAATAATGATCCAATCCACTAAAGAATCATTATTGAATTACCTCACCAAGCCCCATAATAAAATATGGACTCCAATATATTATTTGTACAAAATTCTCCCCATGTTTAAGATATCGCATGTTCGTTAATTAATTAATTAATTAATCTGACAATTAATTAATTAACTTCTAACTCTATAAGTAGTACCACTCAACCTTATTATCATGCCGGACCAAGTCCACCTACAGGGGTTACATGATAGACTTTATGAGCACCTTAAGGGGACATTATCGTCCTAAAATAGGACATGGTTTCCTCCTATAATCAACGGCACACCATGTAAATAATATTATTTTCCAATTTACCAAGCCTATCAATTTAATGAATAAATCAAAGAAATAAATACTAAGTACATATGCCCGTTATTATATCGGGATTAAGAGCATATACAAAATAATATCTTGAGGTCTGATTCAATTATATAGTCAGTATAAATTGAATCATCTCAAAGTTGGTCCGCTCAATACACTCAGAGTGTATTAGTATAACTCTATGGTCAAGACAGACCATATCAAATTACACTACAACCATGCCAATGGTTTGTCCAAAACCATCTAGGTTATGAGTCTCTTCTTATACTCTACAAGGGACTGATAACATGATCTTCTGTGTGACACCACACACCATGTTATCTACAGTGTAAAGTATTAGACAACATACACACACATATATACAGATATAAAATGCAATCATGATCATGTGTTTCTTATTCCAAAATGTAGATGTTCATACAAAAATGCTAGGCTCTTAGTATACATCCTAACACTTTCATGGTTTTGCTCTTGGACTCTACCCAAAAGGAGGCATACCAATGGAGATATCTTTCCCTTATAATTCTATAATCCTTTCTATTTGTTTTCAATATAAAACTTTGTTTGCAACTATTGCAACCCAACACAAGGGACTACTCTTCATGTCTGACTGACGCTCCAATGGGCGTCAGGATTAGAGCTCAAGGTGCTTCAGTCAGTCATTACGACCTCTGCTAAGGAACAGGAGGTACTTCAGCTGATGTAAAAGGTATCTTTGAAGGCAAAGGATTTGTTAAGGGAGAGAAGGGAAAAGTTAGAATGGAGACTAGGGGGATGCCTTGGCTGAACCACTCTAATCAGAGCCGACCCTGGGCCAGGGCAACCAGGGCACCTGCCCAGGACCCAAAATTATTAGGGGCCCAATTTATATATATATATATAATATATATATATATATATATATATATATATATATATATATATATATATATAATATATATATATATATATATTATATGTATCTCTCTCTAATCCCTCAACTCAACGTCGATTCCGAATCCCTATTTCTCTAATAAATTTTTTCTCTTTTTCCGCCGAATTCCCAATGCTCGAACCTCTCGACTCTCAATCTCGTTGAAAACCCTAGCGTGCCTCTCGCCCTCTGATTCTCCTCGGCGTCCTCGCCGAAGTCCCTCGTCGTGCCTTCCCTTCCTCGCTACCCCTACTACAAGTCTTGGCGACGGCAGTCGGCAAGACAAGTCCTCCCTGGTCTCAGTCTCTCTCGGACATACGCGATCAAGAACGAAACGGTCGATTTGGTGAGTGATCAGATGTTGTATCTTCGTCTTGCTCGATTATCTGTTGGTTTCCTTGGTATTGTGTTGACATGTGATCGGATCGTTAATAAATCGGAGATCCAGTTGGGTTCGTCAAAATCAATCAACTTACTGTTTTAGTTTTTGCGACAGATCTGGAGTTTTATTAGAGATTTCTTTCTCGGTTTCTTTTGGGATTTTTTTTCTTTGATTCTTCTTCAATAATCAGGGACTTATCATGTATCTAATCTTTTTCTTGCCCGTAAGACCGTAAGACCTTATGGTTGGGTGATCTTCTATATTTCTAGAAAAGTCGAGAATACGTTGTGCTAGAAGATGAATAGATATTTTATCATTTTTTTCAATTAGGAAAACTGCATCTTTTATATTGTATCATTTTTTTCTTTAGAAAAACTACATCAATACAGACATTCTATATTCTTTGTTTTTTAGTACGCTAGTGTTGACCTTCTCATAGTTGAATTATCATTGGCTTGCCACTTTTGGTTCGTTTGGTTTGTGGATGAAATGGACAAAGAATGGAATAGCTATGCCTAAGAAATGAAATAGAATATGTATTTTAGTTTGATTTATATAATGTAACAAACAAAGAATTGAATTATATCAGTTCAAAGTATCTTAAATTTTGATTTAGTTAGATCGTCTTTCTGTAAAAACTAAAAAAGTAACCTTGCGGGAGAACCAAGCACAACATATGGTCCGTCTTTTTTCCCCTTGTATATCCTGTATCAGTACTATAGTAATCTGCTTAAATCAATTTGTTCATAGCTTTAAATTAATCAGTTACCTTCTAAACTGCATTACGACTTCAGTTTTTGGATTGACCTTTCCATCTTTTAGATATAAGTGTTGGACTTGTGCATTGTTTTAAAACAGGGATTATCAGCTGGTTTACTTAGGCAGGCTACTTATACGCCTGCAAGATTGGGTTCCTTTAGGTACATTTTTCCTTATTATTTAAGTTGATATGGCATATGTATATTCGAAGTTTGCTCCAGGATTTGACATTTTTTACTATGTATGGTGCTTGAATAAGGACATGTTTCACGAGCCCAAAATCTACAAATCTTATATAAGCACAATTACTTTAGAAGCAAATCAGATGATTGAGCTTATCTATCAGTCATTGGTCATAAGTTGGCAATACCTCAATGGTTTTGCTTTGCTTGCACAGTCATTGAGTTGTTGTTTGTATGTGAGTTCATCATCAAAACTAAGTGAATTCTTGTTGCTGAGCCTACACATCTTAGCATATTCAGTTGGTTCTTCTTTCTCAAATTAGACTAGGCAGAACTAGGCTATCACTGATCAACCAATGTGAGAATGCTATGTTCATTTTCTCAACAATTACTGACCCTTGCTTTTTTATTTAGGATATTGGCTAACCAAGCTGTTGAGTCTAATGATGGCAAACCACTGCCATTGCTCCAAAAAGCGGCTATTGGTCTGACAGCTGGAGCCATTGGAGCATGTGTTGGAAGCCCAGCCGATCTGGCTCTCATCAGGATGCAACCGATCTGGCTATTGTTCATCAAGAATTGTTCATCTAACCTAAGAGGTTCTTTTCTATTGACTTATTGTTTACAATTTAGCTTATCGAAAATGAATTGGAGGATTCGTCCCAAATAAAGTCAATTGTAAAGGCATCACTTGCTCTTTATTCTACAGTTTACATAGCCACAAGCTTCTTTGAGTTTCACTAGTCCAAATCCAAGAATAATGCCCTTGATATATGATTAGAAATGTATTTGATGAATAAAATTAATTAAAATAAATAAAAATAAATATTTGAAAGATAAAATTAGGGCATAATTTATAATTTCGCTTAGGGCCTTTAGACAATAAGGACCAGCTCTGACTCTAATGCTCAAATTAGAATTCCAACAAGAGAGGTGGAAAAGAACAATAAATGAGCGGATTCGATGGTTTGTGAGCATATGCATGTGCATACTTTTGCCCACAGGAGCGGCCTCCTTTTATACATCAGAAGGACGGATATCACTTTCCTCATTGATGGGATGTCATGTCTTGATAGAGAAGGTTTAGCGGGTCGCCAGGATGATAAATTTCACCTTGCAAAACTAGTAGGGAAGATGTCACATCATCGCACCTCAAGGGTTATGTCACCCATGTTCTGTAAACTTAGCTGAATGGTGAAGCTGCTCGTCTCGAATAAACTCGGTTGAATGGTGAAGCTTCTCGTATCAAGTACGCCGAGCCGAATAGTGACACTTCTCATCTCGAGTACATTGAGTCGAATGGTGAAGCTTCTCATCTTGGAACCATTGTCATCCGAATAAAAATGGTTGAGCTGAGAGCCTAGGAGGTTTGGCATGGCTAAATCAAACGACGGAGCTTCTCGTCTCGAATAGACTAGGCCGAATGGTCACATTGACAAATATTCATTATGATGACATCTCGGCATAATTGTTAACCTTTTTAGTACATATAAAACTTCTACGATTTTTGAATATCTAGATTATTAAAAATAATAATAATTTATATGTGATCGATAGGATTTACTAAAATTATTTGCGATGATAAAATTTTGAACCCGACTAATCGAACGCGCAACCGTGTCAGTTGGAGTCAGACGCACTACCATTGCGCCACGGATCTAGTTAGAAACGGCACACTACTAATTATAATATTATTCTATATTATCTGGTTTCCTGGCACGCCGATCGTATTTCTCGCAAGAGCTGACCGATCGATCCAGTGATCGTCCATGATCGCATCTCACTCCCCTCCGCCGCGTCGGTTCCTACTCCTTCGTTTCTTTCCCCTTCGCCTCTTCTCCTCCTCCGACCACCCCGCCGCCGTCGCCTCCGCATTCCTCCGCCAGATCGCCGCCGCCTTCTACCGCCACCGCGACCCCGACCGCGGCCTCCTTCCCGTCTCCACCGCGCTACACGCCACCCACGTTGAATCCTTGCTCCGCCTCCTCCGCGCCGATCCGCCCTCTGCTGTCCGCTTCTTCCGATGGTCCGAGCGACATCTACGCGCACCCCCTACCCTTCTCTCCCTCTCCATCGCCGCCATCTCCTCGCTTCGCTGCCGCATGTTCAGCGAAGCAGATGGTATCGTCGACTGCATGGTGCGGGAGTTCGACCTAAAGGATGTTCTTTCTGTGTTCCCTGCAGCTCCTCACCCGGAAGCTGGAATGGCCTGTACATGCTTGATGAAATGCTACAGTCGTGCTGGGATGACCGACCGATCTTTCCAGGTTTCTTTGTGGGCTCGCAAGGTGGGCATATCACTTTCTTGGTTCGTCGTCTCAGAGGTCTTGAATTCCTTAATCAGTATGGGTAATATGGATGTGTTACTGAGCCAAGACAGTTCAGATCTTTATAGCACTGTGATGAGTACTCTTCTGAAGAAAAGATGCACTGAGCAGATCGTATCGTACCATTGGAACTTGGCGAAGAAAGGGTTTGTACCTCCCGTTTATAAATTGGGCAAATTTCTGAATACTCTGTGCAAAGAGAATCAGATTGGCACGGCATTTGATCTGTTTTACTTGACTTTAGAAGTTGGTCCAAAGCCGAGCGTGGTGACTTATAGCACTTTGATTCATGCTTGCTGTAAAGAGGGCAGGTTGGACGATGCCATTGAGGTTTATGAGCTGATGGTAGAGAGGGGCATAAAATCTGATTTGGTTGTTTATAGTATCTTGATCGATGCATTCTGCAAGCAAGGAAGAACATATGAGGGGAATAGTCTTTTTCACAGGGCCTTGACTAGCGGGATTAAACCCGACGCCGTGGTCTATAGTTCACTTATTGATGGTTATGTTAGGCTTCGGGAGGTGCAGAAAGCATTTGAGTTCTATAATAGGATGGTTGATGATGGTGTAGCGGCAACAGCTGTGACATACAGCATTCTGATCCATGGACTGTGTCAGGATGATAGAGTTGATGAGGCTTATGGGGTCTTATCTTTGATGGTGAAGCAGTTGCTTGAGCCAAATGCTATGACATATAGTAGCCTCATACATGGTCTCTGCAATAGTGGAAACTTGAGAGAAGCATTTGCCCTATATAACAATGTGATACATTCCAATTGCAAAGTTGATATGACACTTCAGAGTTTGCTTATAAAGGGTCTCTGTCGGTGGGGCAAGATTGATGATGCACTTAGATTATTTTTCAAATTTGGCTTGGTGACTAACCTTGTTACTTGTAATATATTAATAGATGGATCTTGTTCAGTCAACAGATTCAACGATGCAGTTAGATTATACAGATTATTGATATTGAGTAATGTTGAAGCTGACATAGTTACTTTTACAGTGCTTATCAAAGGAATGGTAAGTGGTGGAAGGTTACATGATGCTGTAACTTTATTCTTTCAAATCTTAAAAAGGGGCTTTGCACCGGATGCATTGACGTATTGCAGCTTGATTGATGGTTTTTGCAAACTTGGTTATCGGCTTGCTGGCTTTAAAGTGTTTGACATGATGCAAAGAAATGGTGTTCAGCCTGATATTTTTATTTATAATGTTCTCATCAATTCTCTTTTCAAGGACGGTCGGGTGGATGAGGCACTGAAATGATCACCCAGCTAATAAAAGAGGGCTGAAGCCTGATACCGTTACTTGTAATACGATCATTTGTGGCTTATGCTATCTAGGAAAACTGGATGAAGCTGTTGAATTATTTGGAAGATGGATTGGTAGAGTATTTCAGCCAAATACTATAAGCTATACGATTTTGATTCATTCATATTGCAAGGAAGGGAGAATGGAGGAGGCTCAACAATTGTTCAGTAAGATGGTTGATCATGGCGCGTGGCCTAATGTGGTGACATATAGCTGTCTGGCAGATGGCTATTTCAAAGCTGAAAGAATGGAGAATGCCATGGAGCTACATGAATCTATGTTGAAACATCAAATCCTCCCAAACATTATTAGCTACAGTATCGTAATAGATGGACTTTGCGAGAAAGATCGCATAGAGGAAGCATGGTTGGCTTTTCAGTGTGCTACTAGCAAAGGCTTGTTGCCCGATGTTGTGGCATACACCATTTTGATCACTAAATTATGTGAATTTGAAAGATTAGTCGAAGCCAAGATGTTCTATAGTAGAATGATTCAAAATGGCGTCAAACCGGACAATTTTTTGTATAGTAAACTTTTGCATTGCTTAAAAGGATATGCTTGAACAACAATTGATGACCCTCCAGTGATTAACAGAAAGACTAGAAAGAGAGAGCACTTGATTCCTTGATCCTTTAAAGTCAAGAAGTTCCTTACCTAGGTATAAGGAGAATTATGTTGAATTTCAATTTTTCATGGCTTGTTTTTTACTTTTGTTTTGCTGCAGACATTTTAGTCGTTGAACTAAAGCGAAGAAGAAAGTGATCAATTTAATATCTCAGTTACTCCTCTGGTGATCATTATCTGTAAGTATTTTCCTTGGTGATTGATCATTCTCAGAAACAAACTTTAGTACCTTCTCTTTCTTCTCTTCAATAAGAAATGTTGAATTCCCTGAATGTAACATTGAGTATCAGGATTATACACTTTGCACACTGCACGAACCCTAAGGTAAACTTATCTACAGTTGCTTCTCATTACACAGTAGTTTGAGTAACATTAGACGATGATGATAATCGGTTGTAAATTTGCTACCTAAAATGAATGATAATCCCTTTTGCCTCTTCTTAAATTATTTAGCTCACAACTGCTGATAGCTTACGTGCTCTTTCAAGTTTATCCTAGATTTTTCTCTTCTTTTTGGTCAGAATTCTCGTGTTGTCTATGACAGGGTAGTAATCGATAACATACCATCATTTAACTTCTAGAGTTATATTACATGCCGATCAGCTTAGTAAAAAATCAAGTATGCATGGTTTTTTTTAGCAAGCATCATCATCATCAAGCTATACTCATTCCGTATGTTTGGAGCTAGGTACACTTTTCCTTGGTTGAGCTCTATATCTCTCATCTATCTTTCTGCGAAATCTTGAAGTTACTTGCATAAACATTTGATTGTAGTTGTGTTATCGAAACAGTCAGAAACTTGTCCATTTTGAGATGTCAAATTGTTTAGGTCACTCCACATTCTCTGTATAGTAACTGAAATTCGAAAACATGAATTTTCTTGACCTAGAAACTTTGTTCCAAAACTTGTTTTGTTCAATTCGTTGAGCATTTGTCGTGTACAATGTCCTTCCACTTGAATACATAATGCAGTTGCGTCTTAAAACTTTTTGATGAACTTGAGTTCTTTTAAACAAAAACTTCATTGGTTGAGAATCATAAAATGATCAGTTTTTCTATTATGATATTATCATTATTTTAATGGTCTGAACCTCCTCTATTTTGATAGATACAAGATGTGGATGTATCGAGTTAACAATGGTATGAAACAACACAGAATCCACCCATTTTCTCGATGCAACAACCACCGTCGCCCAAGGGACAAGATGGAAATGTGAAAACACAAGATAGTAGGCGTAGCCTGAAGTGGCTGGCTGGTAAAGACCCAAGTTGGTGTTCTTAGTTGGGTG
>JAGFNQ010009159.1:77137-109895 GCA_024364735.1 Boesenbergia rotunda | reverse complement strand
CAACATGGAGCTATTGCACAAGCAAAGGAACCAAGGTCTCATCAACGATCCAAACACGTGCTTCGACGCTATCATCTGATCAGAGAGATTATAAGTAGGAATGACATACAAATTGAGAGAGTTCCCACTGAAAGGAATATAGCGGATCCTTTAACTAAGGCCTTGCCTCAAAACAAGTTTGAGGGTCATGTTAGAGCCTATGGTATTGGATACCGTAGCGATTGGCTTTAGGCCAAGTGGGAGTTTGTTAGTGATATGAGAGAAGTGTCCTAAGGCAATCGCCTTATGATGTAAACATTTATTTTAATAAATGATAATTCACTGTTTGAGTATACATGTTTTGTGTATTTGATTGGGATCTTAAACTCATCTACTGAATGTCCGCAATACAACTCACAGCATAAGAGAATTTGTGATGGGATCACAACTAGTGATTATCTCTAATGTGCAATTGTGAAGTATTGAAATTATCCCTAGTCGATGAATTAATAAAAATGGACACTATCAATTCTGTTGAGACTAGCATGGGTTATTCTCTAATCAGCTGATTCTCACTAGCTGGTGACATTGGGATGTCCGGAGATAAACATGGATGCTAGTTGAGGGAACTAGTTCATTGGAGTGACTGGCTGTAAGACTTCATATGGGAATCTACATGTAGATATGTCAATGAAGATCTTACTGCGGCTTAAGTGCGATGTTCCTTTGACTTGCGGTGTTCAAGTCATCTTGGTCATGGAGACTTATACTTTAACATCTTAAGCAAGCATCTCCAAGGAGGTGTGGACCCGGGATGGTTGGGTATAAGCCGAAGTGCCCGAAGATGTTTGAACAGCCTACAAAGGATTCACCACTCCTTGCGAGGAGATGTATACCCAGGCCTATCGTCGGATTGTTACTCAAAGCCTCTGGCCAGAGCATATCATGTTAAGAGTGCGAGTCTCTTAAATACATGAGAGTAATTAGAAATCCAAATGACGAGGAAGACACTACTTGGGCTAGGTGTGACGTAGTCAGCCTAGTGGGGACTGACACCATAGACCGTGTCCTGAACCAAGTGGGTATAAGGTGGTGAAGGGAATGAGGCACGATTCATTAGAGCTGCTGAAGGGTTTCAGAATAATTTCTTCTGGGGTCAAACCGTTGATCTTTCGATTAATTGGGGATCATGATGTACTACTAGGTGCCACTCATGATCGTTCTATAATTAATGGGTTAATTATAGACGGCCAACATAAATCGAAAGCCTATTTAGTCACACGCAATACGAGTAATCCGAGGGATTTAAAACGAGTTGAAAATTGGATTTTCCGATCAAGAGAAACGAGTCAAATCTGAGTTAATCAGAGGCGCAATGGAAGCTAAAAATGACTAAGTCTTTTGAAGGCTTTTTGGGCGAATTAAATGAGTTTAATTCGCGACGGTTCGGGTCGGTTTGGGCCGGCCAAAGAGGGTGTTAACCCTCTTTGGGTGGCCGGCCAATGAAGGAAAATAAACCAAGTTTATTTTGGTTTAATTAATAAAATAAATCTAGTATGATTTGTTTTATAAATTATGGATAAATAAATTTGTATTAAGAAATTTATATAAATAAAATTTATAGAAATTTATTCTTTTATTGAAGATTAAAATAATCCATGAATTGGTTTATTTTAATTTTATAAAATCAATTATGAATTGATTTTTCCATAATAAGAAAGTTTATAAATTTCTTATAAAATTTATTCCATAATTTAAAGAGAAGAAGAATTAGTTTTATTATAAATTAGTTTATAATAAAACTTGGTTTAAACGGAATAATTAGTTAAGAAAATTTATAGGATAAATTTCTTATAACTAATTCCGTTTAGAGGGAGACTTAGCAAAGAGTTGCTACTATATAATGGACCCAAAGGCTAGCCCTTTATTGATAACATCAATCAATTAATCAAGAGATTAATTAGAGCTCTCCCTCTCTCTCTCTTCTCCTCTCCCTCTCCTTCTCTTGCCTAGGGCCGGCGCCCTTCATTGAGTTAGGGCCGGCTCCCCCTTTGGTTGCTAGGGCCGGCGCACCCTATCAACTCCAAGAGAAGTTGGCGTGAGCAACCAAGAAGAAGGAGAACCCGAAGACGAAGAAGAAGAAGCGGATAGCGACTCCTCTCTTCCGGAATACGATTCCGTTACTTCGTTGGTTAGTTTTTCCATTGTTTCTCTTATTCTTCTAGTTGTGCCTTCCGAGAATCTAGTAGTTCTCGTCGGCACAAAACTCGTGACTTTGTGAAGTCATCACGAAGAGAACTCGGCGTGGACGCGAATAGAGGCGGAGCTTCCAAGGGACGCTACGGTTGGATCTCGTCCCTTACTTCGAGTTACGCGAGGTACTTGGTAAATTAGTTTACTTTTCCGCAAAGTTTTATTTTATGATTATGTCGATACACTATAAGGTTGCATGCTAGATACGAAGTTAAAATAATTTAGGAAATTATTTTATGCAAACTCTTCCGCTGCACGTAAAAATTTTAAATTTTACGAACTCGTATCCTTGTCGACATGCACCCGGTCCCAACACAACACTCCTTCCCACTCATTTCTTGCAATTGGTAGCAGCTCTTGGATAAGATTTGATCTTGAAAATAGATGTCAAACACCTAAGATATACCATTCGACAGCCTCCACATTGTCATTTGTCCCATTTTTTCTAAACTTTACAGCTTTTTTTTCCTGCATTACATAGTAATGGAGAGCTAAAGACTTCATTTGGAATTTAGACTTGGCACATTTAACTTTTGGGTTGCCAATTATTTCACATTGTCCTCAGAATTTGATAGAATCCTTGCATCCTCCCCCACACTTAAACTTTTGTCTGTCTTGGGCAACGTAACATCAAGAAACACTCAAAGTAACAAAGTCCATTGAAAATATTATGATGAGTATGAAACTTAGGGAAGGAAAATGGAATATAGAGTAGATTGACAACAATATTGCAAAAAAAAATTATATGAGATAGAAAACAAAATGATTCACCTCTATAAATGTGGTCCAATCATAAAAATATAGCTTTGAAACAACCTAAGCATGTTTTAGAGTACAATCACATGTGTGTATCACAAAAATTAGGCTAATTCCTCACTAGGTAAAAAGAATTCATCTCAAGTCATCAATCTAGAGCCCATAACTAAGTAGTACTCAAGTATCCAAAAATTTTCATCCATTGTCTCAAATCCTAAGTTTTGTCAACCAAATTTAATTTGCTTTCAAAGAACTCTAAAATAATATAGAGGAAATCTAGATGGATACATTTATTCCAAATCATGCAAGAAATTAGAGTGCCAAAAAGGGATAAAATGGTATCTACAATGACTCTTTATTCCTTCTACACTACCCAAGCATTTATTAGCAAAAACTCATTTTAAAAAAAAATTTACTTCTAGAAAACATAAAAATAAAACATGCAATGAAATAAAATGCAAGAAGGAACAAACTCCCCTTTATTCCTGGCGGTTGGAGTCGATTAAGGAGTAACCTCCATCCTGGTAGTGGTGGAGTTTGGGTGGCCGAGAGAGCATTCTTCATGTGATCATTGTCATAGTGCATTGCTCCCCCACACTTCAACTTCACATAAATATGTTCCGGTGGCCGGAGACGATTAAGGTACAACTTCCATTTAAAAGGTGAAGTGCTTCGAGTTAAAGTAAGATCAACTCCTCCCTCTTGATACTTTTTGGAAGTCCTTCCAGGAGGTTGGAGTCTATTTAGTTGGAGCACCCACTCCAGAATCCGACGGTGCCCTGCAAAACCATGAAATACCTCCCTCACGCGTGCAGGATAAGAAAGAAATGAAATACAATCAGTCTCTATATAAAATGTATCTAGAAATGCATCACAGCCAATGAAATCAACTCTAGGTACCTCTATAAGTTTTTCACAATCAGTCTCTACATAGGGTATATCATGAATTTCATCACAACCAATAAAATCAATCTTAGGTACCTCTATAAATTTTTCACAATTAATTTCTACATAAGATGCATCAAGAAATGTATCACATTCAACAAAATCAACACTTGGTACTTCTATTAATTTTTCACAATCAGTATCTACATGAGATGTATTAAGGAATTCATCACAACCAATAAAATCAACTCTAGGTACCTCTATGAATTTTTCACAATCAATCTCTGCATAAGATGTATCAAGAATTTATTCACAACCAACAAAATCAATCTTAGGTTCCTCCATGAGTTCTTCACAATCAATATCCACATAAGGTGTATTAAGAGATTCATCACATTCGACAAAATCAATCTTAGGTACCTCTATTGGTTTTTCACAATCAGTTTCTATATAGGATGTATCAATAAATGCATCACAACCAACAAAATCAACCCTAGATACCTCTATGAATTTTTCACAAGAAATAGGAGAAATACATATCTTATCATGCTGAAGAATACCTGGAGGTTCTACAAGAGTAGATGTAACTATGGCCTCCTCCTGGGCATGTAACGGCTCCACTTCAATCTCAAGTTCTGGTGGACATTCAACTAAGATAGGTGATTCTTGGGTTCTTGCGTCCACCATGCAAATCCCTACACTTTCATACTTATCCCCTGAATCTTCTGATATATCAATCAATTGTGGTGGTCCCTGGGGCTCAGTGCAATCCCCTACACCTGTAGAATCATTTGCAATACATGCTTCATCAACAATATCTGCAACAACCATATTAGAAAAGTTAGGACCAACATCAACTATATCATCACAAAATAAAAGACTAGAAGGATCACAAAATAAAAGACTAGAAGGGTCCTGTAGAACTTCAGAATCAAATTCAAGGCTATCACAAGCTTTTCTATCAATCTCCTCCACTGCCTCTATAGATAATGACTGCCCAGTAGGTATAGGTGGTCCCTGGGGCTCAGTGCAATCCCCTACACTCTCACACCTATCCTCTGAATCTTCTAATGTATCAATCAATGTTGGTGGTCCCTGGGGCTCAGTGCAATCCCCTACACCTATAGAATCATCTCCAACTGACAATGAATCTGAAACTTCCTTCAACTCAGCCTCCTCTATAGGAACTGCCTCCTCTGCCTTATCTGAACTAGAGCATCCTCTCTGAATATCAATCGAAACTTCATCAGCAATTAAATCTGCCTCAATATTCTCATCTATAATTTCCATGCTAATGGTAGAAAAATCCTCTCTGGGGTACTGTGGGAAGGGTAAAAGGTCATTTGGTTCTTCTACTTGAGCTGAAAATTTTAGAGGTAGCTCTTGAGCAGAAATTTCAGAAGGAATAGCTGCTGTAAGCGCCCTCATTTTGCTGATTTCTTCTTCTTTTACCAAAATTGCAAGATTAATTGAAGAATGACTTAGGCTTGCACTAGGGTCACTTTGAACTAATATAGAAGCCATTTCGGGGCTGTTTTGAGAGAGAAAATAAGTTGCTGGAAATTTTTCAGAAAAATCAGCCTCATGAGAATTAAGACTTGAAACAACTTCCTCGCTCCTCAAAGTTAGTTCACAATCATGCCCCTTAAGATTTGGAATAGCTTGAAAAGGTAATTGTCCCGATCCTTGGGCTTGCATTTGATTCATTTCACAAGCCAATTGTCCCATGTGTCTCTCAATGTTTTGAAGCGTAGAATCATACTCTTGTTGTTGTAAACTTTGTTGTTGTATGATTTGATGCATAATCTTCTCAAGCCTTTGTTGTTGAGCCTCAAGCTCACTAGAATCCTCAAAGTCTCCTTGATGAGCATGGAACTCTTGTTGGTCTTAAAATGTAGCATTAGGTTGCTGAAAATTGTAAGTAGGCTGTGAATTCTAAAATTGAAGTTGTTGGGGATGATCAAATGGTTGAATGGGCTGATTAAATTGTTGAAAATTTGATTGATAGCAAGGATGATGTTTCTGGAAATTATTGCTCTGGAAATTCTAAATTTGAGGTTGGAATTGTTGATTGAATTGTCGAAATTGTTGGGGTTTAAAATTCTGATTGTCTTGCTGAAAATTCTGAATTTGAAACTGGAAATCTTGATTTGAAGGCTGTGAATATTGAAAAGATTGTTGGAAACTCTGAATTGGCTGAAACTCTTGCTGATTATGATTGTAACCTTGTTGAAAATTTTGGAATTGTGTTTGAAATTGCTGTTGTGGCTGATTAAAAGGTTGGTTTTGCTGAAAATTTGAATAGGGCTGCTGAAATGCTTGAGAATGTTGCTGGAAATCTTGGTTGGGCTGCTGTAAATTATGATAAGAAAATTGATTTTACGGTTGAACTTGATGGAATGGTGGTTGTTGATAAAATGAATTCCCATAACATAGATTCGGATGATCCTCCCAACCCGGATTATAGGTAGATGAATAGGGGTTGGTTCATTGTTGGAATTCCATTTGCTTCACCAAAAAGGTTAACTCCAAATATGAAATCTTGATCTCCATTTGTTCATTTGAAAACATTTAAATGTCCTCTAAATCTCTGGATCAAACATCACAATATCACCACCTGCAATCCTGTCATAAACCAAACAAAAATGGCAGCAAATGTGTATAGAAGGGAAAAGAAAATAAGAATGGAATCAAAGAATATGAAAATAAACACAAGCTCAAATTAAACAAACTCAACTAGTTTCCCCGGCAACGGCGCCAAAAATTTGATGGTGGCCCATGATAAGTACTATTTTGTTGATCGTTTTAGGTTCTAAAATTCAGGTTTGACCCATGTTTTACTTGTGTAATTGTGAATTTACCCTAGGTTCTAGGACTTACTTCATTTTGGACTTAATTGTAAATATTGATAAATTTGAATTATTTTTGCCACTAAATTGTTGATCTACTTTTGTAGGCTTGAAAGGTTCATGGACCTAGGTCATGCTGGGTCAAACTTGAATTGGAACTGGATCCGGATCGAGTAATCAAGAATCAGACTAATCTAGACCGTACATTCAAGGATCAAAGTAATCTGAACCATCCATTGCAAATCTAGAAGATCTGAGCCACTGGGAGGTAGATCCTGACCCTTGATCATGATCTGGAAAGTTTGATCTAAATCGGACAAGGATCAACCGTTGGATGAGTGCTGGCTAATCTGAGCCGTCCATTGCTTAACTATATAAACTGCAAATCAGCCCGATCACAGGGTCGCGTCTTCGCCAGTTCTTCGCGTTTCTTCAGTTGTTCTTCGTTTCGTTCACAGTTTTCTTCATCCGAAGGCGTGGCCAACTCGATTTCGACCTTGGAACAAGATCTGGATCATTGGGAAGAAGTGTCTGTGGAGATTCTAGCTCAGATTTGCATCAAGACAGAGATTGATTGAGGGTTTCGTCAACTCTGTGATCCGATGGATTGGATCATGATTTCATGCTGTTTTCTTCCATCGGAGCTAACTGGAGGGTCCTCTGGTATGCTCTGATCATCACCAAATCATCATCACACCTCGACATCGCGAGATCGAAGAGATCGATTAGTTTTCTCAGTTGGGTGCAGTCTATGAGTGTAACGACTCGAAAAATTCTCTTAATATTTTTTTAAAATATTGAGCATGTCTAGATGATTTTTCGAGGGACCTAGAAGTGTTGGTACGAACCTTAGCCTAAAAATCCATGATTTTCTCATTTAAATTGAGAAACAATGTACTAATGGGCCTTATATGGGTGTTCTAGTACCATAATTTTAGGGGATTTTAGGTAGAATTTAATATAAAATAAATAGATTTTCAATGAGGAATATTAAAATGATTATGGGGGAATTTTTAGAGAATTTTTGGAATAATAGAGAAATAAAATAAAAATAAAATAGAAAATTAGTACATGCACCAAGGATTGAACCTTGGACCTCTTGTACAACCATGCATGCTCTAACCAATTCACCTAGCAAGGGAGTGCTATGAGGGAATGAAGTGGATTTTTGTTAAGGCTTGGGAAGAAGGAGGAGCCATCAAGGGAAGAGACACCATGACTCTTCACTTACCCCCCCCCCCCCTTAATGTGGATTAAAAGCATAAGAGGAGGAGTTACCTTTCTCTTCTCTCATTCCATTAATCCATTTCCTTCTTCTCTTCTTCTTCCTCCCTCTCCTAGGCGAAACCCACAAGCCCTCTTCTCCCTTGGGAAAAGTTCACATTAGCCTCCATCTTGAAGATCTAAGGCCCTCTACAAGGATACAAGGGCTAAGGAGAAGTATAGGGACAAGGAGGTTCTCTTGTTATTTTCTATTCAAAGATTGTAAGCAAGATCAAGGAAGGTAAGACCCCTCTCACCTGTGGTATGATTGTTCTTGATGCTTAAAAAGATTTAGATGTTTGTTTAAGATTTAAGTTGGAAAAAAAAACCATGAAGTGCAGCCTAGGGTTTCGGCCAAGGCTATTGCTTGGGCTTAGGGATGATGTAAATTTTCTTTTGTGCTCTTAAATGTTTCATGATGTTATGTAAGGCATAGATTATGATCTAGGGAAATTTTTGATGCCCTAAAACCCATCTAGGGTTTCGGCCACATCAAGTATAGGGCTAGGGATTAATTTTAATCCCTCAAGCATGATTGGTATGTTTTGCTATGATAGACTATGGATGATAATGGAGACTTATATGAATTTTCTAGGGGTTATCTTCTCCCCTAGGGTTTCGGCCAAGCATGAATAAGGCCTTGGACTTTGGGGTTAAAACCAATTAAGGGTCCAAGTGGGTTCCTATGACATGATAAGTAAGGTATTGGAGGTTAACCATGGTTATGCAAATTTTTCTAAGGACCTATGGCTCTCTAGGGTTTTCGGCCAAGTCCCTAACCTAGGGCTTGGTTTGGGTTAAGTTCTCAAGAATGACATGTATGTATGATATGTACCCTAACCATGCATGTTTTATGAATGTTATGTATGTATGCCATGATTTAGGAATGACATGTATGTATGCTATGTACCCTAACCATGCATGTTTTATGAATGTTATGTATGTATGCCATGCTTTAGGAATGACATGTATGTATGATATGTACCCTAACCATGCATGTTTTATGAATGTTATGTATGTATGCCATGCTTTAGGAATGACATGTATGTATGCTATATTTTACGAACAATATATATGTAAGTCATGTCTCATGAATGCCAAGTATGTATGCCATGCTTTATGAATGATATGTATGTATGCTATGTTAAGAATGAAGATGATGAATGAAAATGATAACCATGGCCTAAGATAAAATGATGTAAGCATGACATATCTTATGAATAAAAATGAAGAATGACGATGAATGTTCATGCTTTTAAGGCATTATGATGTTAAGTATGAATGATAAAATGTTAAGTATGTCTATGTCATGGTAAGGGATGGGCACCTTAAGAACGCCCCGGTTCTGGACTACCGACTAAGCTGTCCATGGTTCTGGACTACCGACTAAGCTGTCCACTGTTCTGGAACTACCGTAGCTGTTCCTATGATATGTCAAGTATGAATCATGAAGTATGCATATGTATTTTACTTTATAAATGGGCTTGTACCGGACCGAAGTAAGGGTCCAAGGGATGGGCACCTTAAGAACGCCCCGGTTCTGGACTATCGAAGCTGTCCATGGTTCTGGGACTCCGGAAGCTGTCCAACAGGGATGGGTACCTTAAGAACGCCCCGGTTCTAGGACTACCAAAGCTGTCCTTACCCTAGTAGGTCGAGGCTAGCTACCTCGTATTTACTTAGGGATGCGCGCTTATGATGTATGTATGTGGTACAAGCCGGGGACCCCAATAATATTATGTTTATGTTCAAGTATTTAAAATGAAAGTATGATTTCAAAAAAATTAAGCATCCTTATGATATATGCACTTGACTCATGCATTCATTCATGTTATGCATTATGCTCATGTTTAAGTTTATGATTATGCTCATGTTTAAGTTTATGATTATGCTCATGTTTAAGTTTATGTTTATGCTCATGCTTAAGTTTATGATTATACTCTTGATTAAGTTTATGTTTATGCTCATGCTTAAGTTTATGTTTATACTCTTGTTTAAGTTTATCTTTATACTCTTGATTAAGTTTATGTTTATGCTTATGATTTATGCCAAGACTAAGTTTATGTTTATGTCTTAATTATGTTATGCTAAGGTGCTTTATGCGATTATGTTAAGTGACGCATGGTTTTAGTGAGTAGGAAAAAGGGTCTTACTAAGCCTATGTGCTTATAGTCTTATGTTTCCCGTACCGCAGATCAAGCAAGAGGCTATTAAGGGAGGCAGCAGGAGGGGCAAAAGTATGTGTGTGTGGCGGTGACATGGCAAAAGATTTCTTTTATTTATACATATTGCATGGCTTGAGTTTTGAAACACCTTCTTAGAATCTATGTTATGTTTACGATGGTTCTACCTACCGAACAACCTAAGACTCATGATGTTCACGGATATGTGTTTTGCTACTTATGATGACGTATGCTAAGTCCGAATGTTATTATGTTTATGAATGGCAAGTAGGCATGTGTAGATGGTTCATGTATTAGTAGCATGATTAAAAGCATGTGTAGGAAAAGTTCCGCTGCATTAAAATGTTCGATAAGCTCATGTATGTTATGCGTAACGCCGAAAAAAAAAGGTGGGCGTTACAGTGAGCAGAGTCGAAATTGAGGCCATTTTTCCATTGATCTGCGGAGCTGAAGGGGTTCTTGGCTTGCTCTTGTGTGACGGCAAGGAGATCTTGAGCTAAGGGATGGATCGAGGCGTAGTTTCTTACTGAATTTCAATTTCTTAGATTAGTTTAAGTTTCTGCGTGCCATTGTCAGTTTCTGAATTTGTGTTAGTTGAATTTAGTTTAATCGAATTGTTCCTGCGTTTTCTAGTGTTTACAATTCTACACTCTTATTATTTCAATCACTTGAGTAGCGTATGATTGTCATTAGATCAGTTTATTCCCCATTGATTTGTTTCTGAACTTGGTTTCAATTCTGTATCGCTGCTGTTTGTGTCAGAGTTCACTGTTCTCTTTACTGCATATCAAGTAGTTTCTGAAATCTGCATTTTCTTTCAAATTCAGTTTGGATCTAGTTATAATTTCTGGAATCAGAGACTTCATATAGTTTGCTAACGCATTTGATCTAAGTTGTTTTGCATTGAGATTCATTTCTGCGTTTCGTTCAGTTGCATCGTGTATCAGCTTCAGCTGTCGGATAGTTTCTGCAATTCTTAATATTTGTTTATGAATGTTGTATCAGCAACATTAGATTTGAGCACTTGATTTTCGATTTGACCTGTTTGCTTCTGCATTTGAATTGTACTGCATTCATCATTTCTGAAGTGTTCAGTTGCTTGCTGCGCATTAGTTTCATTAGTTCTGAGCTTTGTATTGAAAGTAACTCCACAAATGAATTGATAACAGCTTGATTCTCATTTGGTTAGCTTGTACATTTCAATTCTATTTCGACATTAGTATCAAGTTCAATTCTGCAATTAGGTTTCAAGTTTCTGCATTAGTTTCAATTAAAAATTTAGTCACTGTGTTGATACGTTTGCTTAGCATTTAGTTGCATTTGAATTCAGATTTGCTTTCTCCAAATTCGATCAAGATGCTTATTAAGTCTCCCCATGGTTGAGTTCATTAGTTGTCATTTCCTTGTTTAGTTCATTTAGTTAAGTTTATTTTCGTTGCATTGCAATTCCATTTCTAATTGAAGCCAAACCCAATTTCTACTCGAAACCCGAAAATAGTTGGCGACACATAAACTCGAGCTCGAATCAAACAATCTTAACTAGCCCTAGGAAAAATACGACCTGTGGCCCCTTTACCACATTTTATTCTTTGATTGCAAAAAGGGTTTCCATCTTTACACATATCTAAATTTGAGGCCCACCTTCGTGACAACCTAGCTTTTGGGTCCGTCAAATTTTTGGCGCCGTTGCCGAGGAACACACTAGTTGAGTTGTTTAATTTGTTCTTGTCTGCTTACTTCATAATTTTCCTGATCCATTTTTGCGATTACTGCTATATCTTGTGATTTACTTTATCTGTTCCATTTTTCTATACACATTTGCTGTGATTTATTTATTTTATGACCAGGTCAGCAGGAGGTGGTCTGGAGGACTTTGACCCAGAGATTGAAAGAACTTTCAGAGCTAGGAGAAACCAGCTCAGTGTTTCAGAGGCTCTTGACATTCTTCCTATTCAGTCTATTTCAGCTTATTCAGTTGATCAAATGGCAGACCACCAGAAGACCATGAAAGAACTTGCAGCACCAGATGACACCTTTTAGTATTCCAGCATTGCTTATCCAGAGCTGACTGGTGATTTTGAGCTTAGATCTGGACTTATCCACTTGTTGCCCAAATTTCAAGGACAGTCTGGGGAGGACCCCAACAGACACTTGTATGAGTTTCACGTTGTTTGCTCCACTATGAAGCCTCAAGGCATTTCAGAAGAAGATATCAAGCTGAGGGCTTTTTCATTTTCCCTGACTGGAGTAGCTAAGGACTGGTTTTACTATTTACCTACTGGGCACGTGTCTAGCTGGATTTCCATGAAGAAGGTATTTCTTGAAAAATATTCCCCAGCCTCAAGGACTGCAATCATCAGAAAAAGCATATGTGGTATACAGCAAGTGGTGGGGGAGACTCTTTATGACTACTGGGAGATATTCAACAAACTTTGCTCCAGTTGCCCACAGCACCAGATTAGTGAGCAGTTACTTATTCAGTATTTTTATGAGGGACTTCTACAGATGGATAGGATCATGATAGATGCTGCAGCAGGAGGTGCCCTAGTGGACAAAACGCCAGACCAAGCTAGGGAGCTTATTTCAAACATGGCAGTGAACTCACAACAGTTTGGGAGTAGAGCTTTGTCTACTAGAGGAGTTAATGAAATTCAGATGGTGTCAAATGAACAAAAAGAAATCAAGAATTTATTGATGGAGCTCACATCCTTGGTGAAGCAAATGGTTCTGAATAATGTGAGTCAAAATCAGAATCTTTGAGTAACTCCACAAACTAACCAAGTGATGAGGGTATGCAGCATTTGCTCTAGTCAAGAGCATAATTCAGATTCATGTCCTAACCTCCAACAAGATGAGACAGTAGCGGCGTTGGTTAGGGGACAATTTCAAGCCCGAAATAACCCCTATTCTTCTACTTATAACCCTGGTTGGAGGGATCATCCAAATCTGAAATATGGGAATTCTTTCTATCAACAAAATCCCTCACAACAGCAATTTCAGCAACCACAACAGCAATTCCAGCAAACGCAGCAAAATCAGCAAGTTTTCCAGCCCCAATTTCAGCAACCTCAGCCCCAATTTCAGTAATTCCTGCCTCAATTCCAGTCAATGCAGCAAGGGCAGCAAGGTTTCCAAGCATTCCAAACATTCCAACCTCAAAACCAGCAAGTTTTCCAGCTCTCACAGCCTTACAATCAGAATTCACATTCTTACAATCAGAATTTCCAGCCAATTCAATTTCAGTCCTCACCATAGCAATTTCCACTTCAAAACTAGAATTTTCAGGGCAATAATTCTCAGCAAGTTCAACCTTCATTTCAGGCCAATTATCAGCCCTATCAACAACAATTTCAGCCCTCTTATCAGCCCCAATTCCAACCACAGCAGGGCAATATTTTTCAGCCGACTCCTTCATCATTTCAGGGTCCATCAAAGCCCTATGCTAACTAAGGGTGTTATGGAAGTTCTAGTGGAGAAAATGCACAACAACAAAGAATGGAGGAGATGCTTCAACAACTTTTACAACATCAACAAAGGAATGAGCCCGCCATTCAAAACCTCGAAATGCAAATGGGACAATTGGCTAGTGGGATAAATCAAAGCCAAGCTCAAGGATCAAGCCAACTACCTTCTCAAGCTATTCCCAATCCAAGGGGAAATGTTAGTGCTATTACTTTGAGGAGCGGGAAGGTTACTTCATCTCAAAATGGTCAAAGAGCTGAATTTTCTGAAAATGGGACAGCACCTTCATTTCTAGCCCAAAACAGTCATGAAATTATTCAAAATTCAGTTGGTTCCACCCCTAGTCCGAGCCTAACTCCTTCTTCAAGTAATCCTGTGATTTTGGTGGAAAAAGAGGGAGAAATCAACCCCGGAATAAACATCACAGCATGCACACAGAGTGGGGCAGCAACTCAGAAATCAACCCCTCCACTTTCGGCTCAAGAAGATGATTTGAGAGTTCCTTTGTCATTCCCTCAGCGTAAAACATAGGCTAAGAAGCAAGTGGAAGAGGAGAAAGCTAAGGAATACAATGAGCTAGTGAAACTGTTCAATAAAGTAGAGATTAATGTACTCTTGTTGACCATGATAAAACAGATTCCTAAGTATGCCAAATTTCTGAAAGATCTCTGTGTTCACAAGAAGAAGCTTAAGGAAAATGAGTTGGTCAGCTTGGGGAAAAATATTTCAGCACTTATTCATGCCATACCTCAGAAGTGTGAAGACCCTAGAGTATTTACTGTATCTTGTGAGATAGTGAGCACCACGTTCCATGATGCCATGCTGGATTTAGGAGCTTCCATTAATGTGATGCCCAGGTCAGTCTTCCAAATGCTTGGCATAGGCCCTTTACAGCCTACTGGTGTGGTGATACAGTTAGCAGACCGGAGCCAGGCCCATCCAGCCGGTATAATTGAAGATGTTTTGGTAAAGGTAAAGGAGCTGATATTTCCTGCAGATTTTTATATCTTGGATATGGAGGGAGATTATCTTGCACACCGTTCTCCACTTATTTTAGGAAGACCATTTCTGAAGACTGCTAGAACAAAAATAGATGTTTCTGCTGGTACGCTTTCAATGGAAATTGGAGACACGGTAGTTCAGTTTAGCATTTTTGATGCTATGAAGCACCCGAGAGAGGACCACTCCATTATGAGCGTGGGTATTCTTGAGGAGTTGGATGGTGCAGATATAGAGACTGAGGGAGTTCTACATGATTTTTCTGGAGGAGTTATTTATTCAGAGGAGGCTGAGGGAGTATTCACAGCCGAGACTGAGGATATTTCAGAAGATGCTCCAGATTCACTTTCAGTTGGTGATAATTTTCTATGTGTAGGGGATTGCACAGAGCCCCAGGGATCACCCATTTCTATTGAGGTTCCAAAGGACTCATATCACAGGTATGGTAGTGTAGGGGATTGCACAGAGCCCCAAGGATCACTCATACCCACTGAGCAAGGACAGATTGAGCTTAAGCCACTTCCAGACCATCTGAAGTATGTGTACCTAGGAGAGGAGCAAAATTTTCCAGTTATTATTGCACAGCATTTGGAGTCAGAGCAGGAAGAGAAATTATTGCAGGTCCTGAGGCATTACAAGAAGGCGATTGGTGGACTTATCAGATATATCAGGTATCAGCCAGATCTCTGTATGCACAGGATATTTTTAGAAGAAAATGTTAAACCCTATGAGGCAGCCACAAAGGAGACTTAATCCACTTATTTTGGACGTTGTAAAGAAAGAGGTGACTCGACTTCTTCAGGCAGGTATTATTTACCCTATTTCTGATAGTCAGTAGGTTAGTCTCATACATGTGGTGCCCAAGAAATCGGGGTTACAGTGGTGGAAGATGGAAACAATGAATAGTGCCCACCAGAGTTAAGAATTCCTGGAGAGTCTGCATTGATTACAGGAACTCAACAAGGTCACAGGAAAGATCACTTCCCTTTACCCTTTATTGATCAGATGCTTGAGAGACTGGCAGGGAAGTCCCATTATTTTTTTTGGATGTTATCAGGCTACTTTCAGATTTGTATAGATCTAGAGGACCAGGAGAAGACTACATTCACTTGCCCCTTTGGCACTTTTGCCTACAGACGCATGCCTTTTGGACTCTGCAATGCACCAGGAACATTTCAGCGCTGCATGGTAAGTATATTTGGTGAGTTGCTAGAGCATTGTATGGAGGTATTTATGGATGATTTTTCTATTTTTGGCACATCTTTTGATTCATGTTTAGAAATTAGTCTAGGGTTTTACACCGTTGCATTGAGACTAACCTTGTTCTTAACTTTAAAAAATGCCACTTCATGGTAGAGCATGGTATTGTACTTGGACACATAGTTTCTAGCAGAGGTATAGAGGTAGATCCTGCAAAAATAAGTGTTATTTCTTCCTTATCTTACCCCGTATGTGTACGGGATGTTCGCGCTTTCCTTGGACATGCAGGTTTCTACCGTAGATTTATTAGAGACTTCAGCTTGATTGCTCGGCCTTTGACAAAACTTTTGTAAAAAGATGTTGCATTTTGCTTTGATGATAATTGCAAGGAAGCTTTTCACAAGCTCAGGGAGGCTCTTACCTCTGCTCCTATTATTAAATCACCTGATTGGAATTTGCCATTTGAATTAATGTGTGATGCATCTAACTTTGCAGTGGGAGCTGTACTAGCACAGAGGGAGGATGGAGCACCTCATGTTATATGCTATGCTTCCAAAACCCTGGATGCCACCCAAGCAAACTACACAACTACTGAGAAGGAGCTTCTTGCCATTGTTTTTGCTTTAGATCGTTTTAGGTCTTACTTATTATGCTCACATGTTATTATCTTTTCTGATCATGCAGCTCTGAAATACTTGTTGAAAAAGCCTGATGCAAAACCTAGACTGATCAGATGGATGCTCCTGCTCCAAGAATTTGACTTGGAAATCAGAGACAGAAGTGGTAAAGAGAACTTAGTTGCAGATCACCTGAGCAGAATTGAAGGAGATGGATCTCCTACCACCATTGATGATGATTTTAGAGATGAGCACCTTCTAGCAGTACATGGTGAGACACCTTGGTATGCAGACCTAGTTAATTTCTTAGTTGCCCATGTTTTCCCTACACACTTTTCTAAAGCTCAAAAAGATAAATTTAAAAGCGATGCAAAATTTTATGTGTGGGATGATCCTTATGTATGGAAATTTTGTAATGATCAAATAATTAGGAGATGTGTACCAGATCATGAGTTTACTTCTGTACTTATATTTTGTCATTCATCAGCTTGTGGGGGGCATTTTGGACCCTAAAGAACTACTAGGAAGGTGTTAGAGTGTGGATTGTATTGGCCCACCCTATCTCATGATTCATATGTGTTCTATAAAAATTGTGATAGATGTCAGCGAACTGGGAACATAGGAGCGAGAAATGAGATGCCCCAAAATACTATGCTTTTTTGTGAGATTTTTGATGTTTGGGGAATATATTTTATGGGACCTTTTCCTGCATCATTTGGTTATCTGTATATTTTACTTGCTGTGGATTATGTTTCAAAATGGGTGGAGGTCATTCCCTCCAAGACTGACGATTCTTCTGTTGTTGTGAGTTTTGTTAGGTCACACATTTTCTGCAGGTTTGGAATTCCAAGGGCAATAATAAGTGACCAAGGATCTCATTTTTGCAATAAACACATGAAAGCCTTGCTAAATAAATATGGGGTTGCACATAAAGTTTCTACATCTTATCACCCCCAAACAAATGGATAAGCTGAAGTTTCTAACAGAGAGATCAAATCAATTCTGGAAAAGATTGTTGGACCCACTAGACAAGATTGGAGCAAAAGGCTAGATGATGCACTTTGGGCCTATAGAACTGCATTCAAGACTCCGATTGGCATGCCTTCCTACCGTTTGGTCTATGGTAAAGCTTGTCATCTCCCCGTGGAAATAGAGCACAAGGTATATTGGGCAGTAAAAGCATGTAATTTCGATGCTACCAAGGTGGGAGAAGAGAGAAAATTTCAACTCCAAGAACTTGAAGAAATTTGGCTAGAAGCATTTGAAAATTCAAGGATCTACAAGGAAAAGACCAAAAACTTCCATGACAAGCACATTTTGAAGAAAGATTTCCAAATTGGTGACAAGGTATTATTGTACAAATCAAGACTCAAATTGATAAAGGTATGTTAAGATCAAGGTGGGATGGTCCATTTATTGTAACTAACATTTTTCCCTATGGTGTTGTGGAAATTCAAGATATATCTAATGGTTTTATTTGGAAAGTCAATGGCCACCGGCTCAAAAGGTACTTTGAAGAATTAAAGGAGCTAGAGGTGGATGGTTTGGACATGAACGAGGCTATCTACCCAACTTAAGGGGAGTTCACTTTTCATGCACTTACATGTCATTGTATATATCATTTTCATATTCTAGAAGTAATTTTCTTTGTGGAATGAGTTGTCGCTAATAAATTCTTAGGTGAGTAGAATGAATAAATAGACATTGTAAATACCATTTTATGTCTTTTGGCACTTTTTCTTAATGAATAGGAATAAGTGTATCCCTCTAGGTTGTCTTGATAACATTTTAGAGTCTTTTGAAAATAAATTAAATTTGGTTGTTAAAACTTTAGATTTAAGCTAATGGATGAAATCTTGGATGCTTGAGTACTACTTAGCTTTAAATTCTTAAGTGATGATTTAAGATGAATCATTTGTACCTAGTGAGGATTAGCCTTATTTTTGTGACACATACATGTGATTGTACTCTAGAACTTGCTTAGGTTCTTTCAAAACCATATTTCAATGATTGGATCACATCTATAGAAGCTAATCAATTTGTTTCCCTTTCCATATAAATTTTTGGCTATAATCATGATTATTCTATTTTCCTTTCCATATTTCCTACTCTTAACCATGCTTTTATATGGACTTGTTGTTTGGGATGTTCTTTGATGTACTTTGCCCGAGACGGACAAAAGATCAAGTGTGGGGGAGGTGGTTAGTGTTTTGGAATCAATTCTCATCAAGAAAGTACTTCATTTTGAAAAAAAAAAGAAAAGTGGCCATTTGAGTTGAGCTTGGTGGCAAGAATAAGTGGGAATTCAGTTGTGATTTTGAATTGAAATGGTTCTTTCATAGCAACACTTTTGTAAAGTCTGAATTGAAGCTGTACAAAGCTGAAATCAATGGAGAAAACCTGTGCCAAAATAGAGGAAAGAAAAAATTCTGTGCAGATTAGTAATTGAAGTGTAGCTGGACTGATTTGAGCTGCAACCGAATTGAATTGCAAGGGTTGCTGATAAGAATTAAGCAAAATCACTCGACAGCTATCAGAGATTATGGAGAGCAGTAAAATTGAGAATATAAGCTGAAAATGTAGTAGAAAAGAAGAAAAATTTTGGTATCAACTTGAGACTGAATTTGGTTTTCTAAGGTTGTGAATTGGGGAATAAGTACATAAATGTATCAGAGATTGTTAAGCACATCTATTACTGATCAGAAGAAGGTGGCTGATTGGATTCTCAGATTCAAAAATAGAAACTTGCAGTGAAGTGTCGTGGCTAAGGAAGAATGGAGTGTATCAATTCATTAAGTGAAGCACTTAAACTCTCTACTACGATTGATGTTAATTGCTGTGAGAAATCAGAAAATTGCAAGTTCTGAAGGGTAATGCGTGGAGCTGAGACTTGAAAAAAAAAAAATGAAAGAAGTGTGCCAACTTGTAAAGGATAGGTATCAAAAGGAAGTTGCAAGAGTTGGTTAGTGAAGATTACATTGGAAGCATCTAACTTCCTAATTGTCATTTAATGTTTCAAATTTCCATGATTCAGACTCAAGGCCGAAGAGTTCCAATTGAACATTAGAAGATTTGAAAAAAAAGAAAACAGTTTGAAAAAAAAAGGAAACAAAGAAACAAGTGGCATACAATTGAAGTTTTGGCACCATGAAATCAGTGAAGATATTCTCATCAGAACCCAAGCTTTGCTCCATTACATTCTGACTTACTAGAGAAAGAAAAAATAGAAAAGAAAAGAGAAGGAAGCAAATTGGCACGCAAGATGGACAATTGGCACAAAGGAGTTGATGAGGTCTTCTCATCAAATTTTTGAAGGGCAATGCCAAAGCCTCACTCCATCACACTTTTGACTTCATTATGAGGACTGACAAGAGGGCAAAGTGCATTGAAAATATCCTTGAGCATCCAAGTCTTCCACTTTATCAAATTTGCTATTTTCTTAGTTTTTACTTCATTTTTACCATTTCATATATCTTTCCCTTGTTTGATGAATTTCTGTAGATGTAGATCTGAATCATGAATAATGTTGGAGAGTAGATAACAAGCAAGCCTATGGTAGTGCAAAAAGCATGCATGTATGAGTGAGCTCCACTTTCATCATGAACTTAGAACTCAAAAAGAGAGCCACCAACATTTCCCTTGAAAGGCTTAGTGAGTTAAATTCATCTCAATGAATCATGAAGGATGAAAATGCTAGGTTGTTGATTTAAGGACGAGATACTAATCCATAGAGCTTAGATTTTTGAGAATTAACAACCCTAGGTAATTTCTTTTCAATTGCTTCTACTTATGTTTGAGAAAAGCTAGGGGATACATATTTAGTAGTTTTCGAGAGATGCTCAAGCTTAAGTGTGGGGGAGTTGATAAGTACTATTTTGTTGCTCGTTTTAGGTTCTAAAATCCAGGTTTGACCCATATTTTACTTGCGTAATTTTGAATTTACCCTAGGTTCTAGGACTTACTTCATTTTGGACTTAATTATAAATATTGATAAATTTGAATTATTTTTGCCACTAAATTGTTGATCTACTTTTGTAGGCCTAAAAGGTTCATGAACCTAGGTCATGCTGAGTCAAACTTGAGTTGGAAGTGGATCCGGATCGAGTAATCAAGAATCAGACTAATCTAGACCTCCATTCAAGGATCAAGGTAATCCGAACCATCCGTTGCAAATCTGGAAGATCCGAGCCACTGGGAGGTAGATCCTGACCCTTGATCAAGATGTGGAAAGTTTGTTCTAAATTGGACAAGGATCAACCGTTGGATGAGTGCTGGCTAATCTGAGCCGTCCATTGCTTAACTATATAAACTGCAAATTAGCCCGATCACAGGGTTGCGTCTTCGCCAGTTCTTCACGTTTCTTCAGTTGTTCTTCGTTTCATTCGCAGTTTTCTTCATCCGAAGGTGTGGCCAACTCGATTTCGACCTTGGAACAAGATCTGGATCATTGGGAAGAAGTGTCCGTGGAGATTCTAGCTCAGATTTGCATCGAGACAGAGATTGATTGAGGGTTTCGTCAACTCTGTGATCCGATCGATTGGATCACGATTTCGTGCTTTTTTCCATCGGAGCTAACTGGAGGGTCCTCTGGTATGCTCTGATCATCACCAAATCATCATCACACCTCGACATCACGAGATCGAAGAGATCGATTGGTTTTCTCAGCTGGGTGCAGTCTGTGAGCAGAGTCGAAATTGAGGCCGTTTTTCCATTGATCTGCGGAGCTGAAGGGGTTCTTGGCTTGCTCTTGTGTGACGGCAAGGAGATCTTGAGCTAAGGGATGGATCGAGGCGTAGTTTCTTACTGAATTTCAATTTCTTAGCTTAGTTTCAGTTTCTGCGTGCCATTGTCAGTTTCTGAATTTGTGTTAGTTGAATTTAGTTTAATCGAATTGTTCCTGCGTTTTCTAGTGTTTACAATTCTGCACTCTTATTAGTTCAATCACTTGAGTAGCGTACGATTGCCATTAGATCAGTTTATTCCCCATTGATTTGTTTCTGAACTTGGTTTCAATTCTGTATCGCTGCTGTTTGTGTCAGAGTTCACTGTTCTCTTTACTGCATATCAATTAGTTTCTGAAATCTGCATTTTCTTTCAAATTCAGTTGGATCTAGTTTTAATTTCTGGAATCAGAGACTTCATTTAGTTTGCTAACGCATTTGATCTAAGTTGTTTTGCATTGAGATTCATTTCTGCATTTCGCTCAGTTGCATCGTGTATCAGCTTCAGCTGTCGGATAGTTTCTGCAATTCTTAATATTCATTTCTGAATGTTGTATCAGCAACATTAGATTTGAGCACTTGATTTCCGATTTGACCTGTTTGCTTCTGCATTTGAATTGTACTGCATTCATCATTTCTGAAGTGTTCAGTTGCTTGCTGCGCATTAGTTTCATTAGTTCTGAGCTTTGTATTGAAAGTAACTCCACGAATGAATTGATAACAGCTTGATTCTCATTTGGTTAGCTTGTACATTTCAATTCCATTTCGGCATTAGTATCAAGTTCAATTCTGCAATTAGGTTTCAAGTTTCTGCATTAGTTTCAATTAAAAATTCAGCCACTGTGTTGATACGTTTGCTTAGCATTTAGTTGCATTTGAATTCAGATTTGCTTTCCCCAAATTCGATCAAGATGCTTATTAAGTCTCCCCATGGTTGAGTTCATTAGTTGTCATTTCCTTGTTTAGTTCATTTAGTTAAGTTCATTTTCGTTGCTTTGCAATTCCATTTCTAATTGAAGCCAAACCCAATTTCTACTCGAAACCCAAAAATAGTTGACGACACATAAACTCGAGCTCGAATCAAACAATCTTAACTAGCCCTAGGAGAAATACGACCTCTGGCCCCTTTACCACATTTTTATTCTTTGATTGCAAAAAGGGTTTCCAGCTTTACACATATCTAAATTTGAGACCCACCTTCGTGACAACCTAGCTTTTGGGTCCGTCACTACGCGAACATACATATACGCATATGGAGATCTTAATGCAGCAGAATAATTTAAAACTTCATACATATGCGTTTAAACCATGCAATTAAAACTTGAATCATGATGACGTGTCTTAACTATCCTTCTTAAACATGGTCACTTGTAAACTTAGCATTGTCGTAACATAAAAACAGGTGAGACATAACATTCTTAACATGCTTGCCTTAAACATAACTTATCCTACCATCAAGCTTAAAGCCAACATATTGTTCTAGACAAACACATCATGGTATAGCATGTTAACATCATAATTTAGCAATGATAAGTATAGCAATAAAGCACGATATAGAAATCCACATAAGTTGTTCATAAGTAACATAAGTAATAAAATCTTCCTAGTAAGTTGTTCTTTAGGGAAAACCATCATAAAGTATAGCATGATAACTAAAGATGACAATGCAACATACGACATATGACAATTATGAGTAATAGGATCTTTTCTTTTTCTTTTGCCATGTCACTGCCACACACACACACTTGCCCCTCCTACTGCTTCTCTTAGCTTAGTATCCTCTTGCTTGATCTGCGGTATAAGAAAATAAAACTTATGAGCACATAGGCTTAGTAAGACCCTTTCCTACTCACTAAAATCATACGTCACATATAGTCAGTGAAAAGGGCATAACATAGAACGTGTAACATAAAACAAAAGCATATCATGAGAAGGTATTCATAAAACATTTGACATGAGGAGGCATATAGATGTACATGAATACACATAATCATATAGAAGTGCTTAACATGTAATGAAAGTGCATAGAGCTCATGGCATAAGAAGTACTTGACATAAAATATAAGCACATAACATACTTGACATGAAATAGATGCATAACATGAATGAATGCATGAGTTAAATGCACATAACATAAGGATGCTTATTTGAAAATCATAATTATAAGTACTTAAACATAATCTCAACATCATGGGGGCCCCGGCTTATACCACATACATCCATCATTTGCGCGCATCCCTAAGTAAATACGAGGTAGCTAGTCTCAACCTACTAGGGTACTAGGTTACCTTCAACCTAGGGACAGCTACGGTAGTCCAGAACCGAGGCTTTCTAAGGAGCCCATCCCTGTTGGACAGCTACGGTAGTTCCAGAACCGCGGACAGCTACGGTAGTCCTAGAACCGAGGCTTTCTAAGGAGCCCATCCCTTGGACCTTACTTGGGTCTGGTACAAGCCCATCCATAAAGTAAAATAGCTTCACATACTTCTTTTTACATCATAAGAAATGCTCTTGGTATTTCATCATTCATAGAACTTACATAGCATAATTAAAGACATAAACATGATCTTAATACATGAAGCATGGTATAAAGCATTCTTAGCATTTCATCATTCTGTCATGCACACATCATCCACACTAATGTATAAAACATCATTATGCCTTAAAGGCACAAACATAGACTTGATTCATAAGGTATGTCATGCACACATCATTATGCCTTAGAGGCATGAACATCATCTTCATTCATAAGGCATGATATGCATACATAATTATGCCTTAAGGCATAAACATCATCTTAATTCATAAAGCTTGCATGATCATGGTACATAAGGTAAGCATTCATAAATAAGTTTTTACATACATAGTACATATCACATAGCATACATGATCATGGTATCTATCTTAAAGCATGCATGGGTAGGATCTATATGAACATGATACATACTACATAGGTTCATGACATTCAACATAAACATGCGTAGGTCTACATAACCATAATATATATCTCATCATACATATGTTTAAGGCCTTTAACCTAATGCATGCATAATTCTACATAAACATGATGCATAATTCACAACACATGTGTTCATGGTATATGGTTTAAAACATTCATGAATAAAACCTACTAAAACATGGCACATAACATAAGCATACAAGGTCGTGATGCATAGTACATAAAGTTAGGTTTTAGGCATCATAAAATTCATACAACATGCTTGAACATATATCTACATCATAATAAGTCATAGACAAGTACACTTGAAACCTTAGACTAACCCAAACCCTAGACTTGGTGCTTGGCCAAAAGTAGTAGATGGAAGTCCCATTATTCAAGTAATATGTGAGGTACCATAAGTAACATAACACCCATACAATACATACAATGTCATAGGAAGCCAATAGAACACATGATTGGGGCTAACCCTAATTCCTAGCCATGAATTGGGTCTTGGCCGAAACCCTAGAGGGGTCATAAGGACATGGAAAATTCGTATAATTCACAAATAACATCCATTATGTCATAGGGAATCATAATAAACATGCTTGGAGGGTTAGATCTAATCCTAACCATGGAATTGGGGAAGGGGCCGAAAGTTGTAGGGTGACTTGGGTGCTACAAAAATTCCACAACTCACAATTCATTCTTATTTTATCATGAGAAAGCATTAGGAAGTATAAGTGAGGTTTTAACATAATCCCAAACCCTAAAAGGTGCTTGGCCGAAACCCTAGAGGAGCCCTAATTCCATAGTTTTCTCAACATAGATCCCAAACAAATCTTAAATCATGATAGACAACATAAAAGCTATTATACCACAGGTGAGGGAGTCTTACCTCTTGTTATCTTGGTTATAAACCTTAAATAGAGAAAAAGTGAAGACCTGCTTGACCTTAGAACACCCCTTGCCCTTGCAGCCTTGTAGGAAAAACTTGAATCTTCAAGAGGGAGTCCTCTTGTGAAGTTTTCCAAGGGGAAAGCTCCCTTGTAGCTCACGGCAAGAAGGAGGAAGAAGAGAGGAGAGGAAGAGCCTTGGTGGAAGAAAAGAGGAGAAAAGTAACTTAAGCCTCTTCACTTCTCATCCATCTCTTATATACTAAGTGAAGGGGCATGGTGCCTCTTCACATGGTGCCTCTTCCACTTCCTTTAGCCTCAACTAAATTCTTCTTTCTTTTCCAATAGCACTCCCTTGCTAGGTGAATTAGTTAGTACATGCATGATGAGGCTTTGCCTCTATTCTAGGTCCAAGGTTCAATCCTTGGTGCATGCACTTTCTTTTTATCTCATTTACTCTTATTTTTGGTAAGGCCCACATAAGAGCCCACTAAGAGTTATGCTAATATTCCTAATTGGAATTTATTTCTATTTATGTTAAAATTCTACCCAAGGTCCACTAATAGCCATGGTACTAGAAGGGTCCATGTAAGGCTCATTAGTACTTAGCTTTTTAATCTATACAAGATATCATGCTAAGGTTCATGCTAGTATTCATATGTTACTCAAGAATCCATATAGGCATGATCAATATTTTAAAGAAAAATATTGAGAGGATTTTACGGGCATTACATGTCACCCCTGACGCCAGTCAAGCCGCCAACACATCTCATCTGTGTGACCGAGTGGGTAGGGATGTGACAATTGTACGCACTCCAACAAATACCATAAAGGTGTGGTTGAGTGGACAGGATGTTGGGGAGCCAACTACTCCAAACACCCCGATACATAGGGGGAGCCACCAACAACTCTAATATCCCTCAAAAACAACGGTGAGGGTGAGCCACCAACAGCTCTAATATTCCTCAAAAACAACGGTGAGGGTGTCACTGTTTGCCTACAGCTACAACATGTATGGCATAACAGGACTGTTGCTCGCACTCTAACAACTACCACGACAATAAGTGGTCGAGTGAATCGAGCAACGAGATGACTAACGATGGCTTAACCATATGGAAGCCCAACAGTCGTTAGTATGCAACGTGCAGATATGGTGCATGCTACGAGATGCACGAACAACCGGAGAAACAACGATGCAACAAAATCCAACAAGCAAAACATGCATCATACAACCAACCAAAAATCGAAAACCAACGATTATGCACCTACACTACTAGGTAGGATATTTCTAATGCTAAATAAACCTATCTGTGTTTAATGGACTTCTAAGTACTCGCGTACAAGCGGTACTTTATAGAATAGAAAACCAATAGAGAACTGTATATATACAAATTTGGAATACTCGAAGATCAACGAAGAGTAAGTATCAACGGTGATGTTAAAATAACAAACAACAAGAAATAAGGTCATGCAACCTACTAGACATAATATAGTCATGCTTTAAGGTAAAATGAACTACATCGAGTACAAAGGAGAAGTACCCGCCTTTTATTGAAGAACGTGACCGAAAAACCTCTTCACGCTCAACTGTGCAAATCCAACTCAAGGTCTGTATCAAGGACATAACTTATATCAAGGATTAAGTTTAGTTATTCATAAAATTAATTAATTAACCAAACTACGTATAAACAAAAATTAAGATAAATCTCAATTACAATATTCGCTTAATTAAATCTAAAAAACAACAAAGAATTCCTTCTTAACTCAACCACTAAGTTTAGATCATTAGGTAAATTCCCGAAATTAAACTCAACTAATGATTAATCCTCTATTAATGACATTCCCTAATTAGATTAGGGTTAACCCCACCAATCCAAAACACCAGATGGGTTCTTTCACTGACCAACAACTCACCAAGAAATCCATACTGTAAGGGCACTCAAGCTCACATTTTCTAATCGAAAGCATGCAGAACACCAAAACCCTAATATGCATTTCTTATCATCAGATCACAAAGTTACACACCAACATATCACCATAGACAACCCCAATTCCAACCTGTTGCTCACGGCAACACTCAGTGTAGGGCAGAAATAGGAACTCCATTTCAATCAAAACTTAGAGCATAATTCCCACAATCTTGACCCACGGCAAAATCCAACTCACAAGAACCCTAAACACCACACACGGCAACACACAAGCAAAAACTAGAACAAATCTGAACAACTAAATAGATTCTACAGAGCAACCCATTTCCATCCTTTCACAGCCAACTCAATCAAGAGAAACCTTACCTTGATTGTCGGCCTCGGGTTTCCACGTACGTGAGGCAGTAGCGCGCCAGAAAAGACGAAAGAAAAAGAACAAGAAGGAGAAGGAGAACAGAGGGGGCGGCGGCTAGCGCTTGCGGCGGTGCTCGCGTCGGCTTGCTTGCGGTGTCAGGTAGAGGAGATGGGCGTCGGGCAGAGGAGATGGGCGTCAGGCAGTTTCAAGAGGATCGGGGGCAGAGGAGATGGGCGTTGAGGGAAGTTAGGGCACGGGCTAGGTTTTATTAATGTTTTGGTTTTTTTTGCAATTAAACCCAACAAGTTCAGTAAATTCCAACTAGGTCCCTATATTCCGAAATTTATCTTTTCAACCCCTTAAAATTCGGTATTTAACACTCAGAGTAATTAGAATTATCAAAAAAATTATTAATTAATGTTTCATCATTATCCTCAGAGTTATTAGAAAAATTATTAATTAAAGTTTCATCATTATGCTCAAAGTTGTTAGAATTATCAAAAAAAAATTATTAATTAAAGTATTAGAATTAATTTCAAAAATGTAGCATTAATATTAATGATTAAGAAATTAATATTTAGTATTTTAATATTATCAATATTTGATATGGATCCATTACTAGCTAATTTATCATACAATACATTAAGGGTGCGTTTGGTTCAAGTTATCATATATAACCATAGTTATGTGATTACCAAGTAATCACATAACTAAGGTAATAGGGAATGAAACATAACCTGAAATTATTTGGTTCAATTTAGTAATCAAATAAAATCTTATTTGTTTGGAGATAATAGTCTATAACATAATATAATATTTTACCATATCGCCCTTTTGAATTTATTTAGATAATTTTATTAAAATATTAAATTAAAAAAATATTCGTCGGCGTCGGCGTCGGCGTCGACCGTCGATGTCCGTGTAGGCATTCGATGTGGAACACCTGCGGCCGGCTATCAGCACCGAATGTCAACGATCGACGTAGATCGTCGGTGGCTACCGACGGGCTGTCGACGTCGACTGCTAATGATCGGTGTCAACCGCCAATCGTCGGTCACCAGTCGCCGGCGGTGGTCGACGATCGCCGGCGGTCGCCAGTGATGGTCGCCGGTAGCCGGACGTCGGCGGTGGTCGCCGATCACCGGGCGGCGGCGGTGGTCGCCGATCACCAGGCGCCGGCGGTGGTCGCCGACCGCCGACGGTGGTCGCCGGCCTCCAGAATAATACTTTCGGAAGTTAATAAATTTTAATGGTTATTTTCTTCTTAAATGTAAATATTGGAGGATAATTTTGGAAAGATAAATTTCATAACCCCAGAATCAAGAAAAACCTTACTTTCCTAAGGTTTTCCGATTCTTGGTTGCATGACCCTTTTGCTGACGTGTCGGGCATCGATCGGAATCACTAATTATCTAAATCAAACAAGATTTTCGATGATAACCTTGGATGGATAACCAAGGTTATCAAGGATAATCCCCAACCAAACGTACCCTAAGTTTGCTATACAAAAAATCTAATTTATTAGAAAAATTAACATTGTTATCTAAATTACCAGAAGGATTGTGTAACTGTGCTGAAATTTAAAAAATATTATTATGAAAATTATTTTTTTGCACCTCCTTTACCGTGATCGCATTTCTTGGCATTGTTAACCTGTTCATCTTCCAGTCTGGACACTGGTTCTTGTAGTGTCTCTGTTTTTGGCAGTTGAAGCATCGAATATTGCTTTTGTCCCTCCAGACTCTTTGTGTCAATTCCTTCGTTCCCGCCGATGGTGATGTACGAGTCTTACAAGTAGGACATTGGTTATTGTAGCATCCTCTCTCCCTGCACCTGAAACAAATTATATGAAATTTAAAAATAGACATAATTAAAATATACCTTATTCACCCTTGGCTCCCTCACAATTTCTAGCCTTCTTGCTCCTTCGGTTGAGTCTGATCAGAGCCACATGCTCTGATACCAATTGTAGAATCGATGGTGTCGATAGAGGAGGGGGGGTGAATATCGACTCTTGCTTCATTTCGTTTTTAAGTCATTTGTTCGATCAACTTCATAACAAATAGTTAGTAGCATAACGGAATAATAAAAAGTAAAAGCAACAAAATAGTAGACATGCGAGATTTACTTACTTCGTTCGCAACCCCCCTGGTCAGTACGTCCAAGGCCTATGTACTCGGCGTGAGTCCACTATTGGTCTCCTTTCTGAAATTTTTGGAGGCGGAGAAAACCTGTCTTACAAATTATTTTTACAAGCACAAATAGATAAACTGAAATACAACTTGTAAATGAAATCAAACCAAACAAGTCGATGATCTCGACGAATCTAGAACTCTGAAGCATCGCACACTTCCTCCTGGAGCTTCCTTAGTCGCAGAGCTTCATCTTGAGCACTTTTTCATTGCAGGTATGAGTAAGCAGATCTGAAACTTGATTCTTCACCCGAGGGATTGGCACCCCTATTTATATACAGTATTAGGGCGCCCTAGAGCCCATTGAGGTGTCTAATAACTGGTCCAAGCTGATCCAAACGGCGATCTCAGCATAGGGATAAACTTCCCATCCCAGGCTCCTGAATTGGATTCAAGCGCCTAGGTTCTAGGCACCTGAGTCCCTACTCAGGCACCTGGGAAGCTTTTCCCCAAGCTCTTGTTTGTTTTGCATTTGTTCTCCTATCTTGTCTCCAACTCCAGGTACCTGCAAGACAACAAAACACACAACAAATAGACAAACAATCATATGCCTTAGTTGATTGACAGCTAGAGCTGTCTAGTTCTGACTTTTGGATTTCACCTGAAACCCTAGGTCGAACCGACGCCTACTGTGTTGGGGACGAGATGGCTAGAGAGGGGGGGGGGGTGAATATAGCCAATCGCTTTTTCTTGAAGAGTTAGCAAGTTTCTGCACTTGAGATTGTTAGTAGCACAGTGGAAGTATGGAAAACAGGATGTGCAGAAACTAAAACCGAAAGCCAACTAGCAAGATTAGCAAGATCGCTAACAAGGAGATTTTACAAGGTTCGGGGATAACTTGCCCCTACTCCTTGGCGTGCCCTTAAGGTGGGCGATCCCTTGATCGTCGGCAGATCAAGCCCCGGTTAACACCGGATAATTCAGCAATCTCCTTCTCGGTGGAGAAACCTCTCCACAGTGTGTTTCAAACAAGGATATAGATTAAGCACAAAGAAACAACGTGAAGGATCTTACTCAAACACTTAGCAAGGACAAAAACACAGCAAGCTTCCCTGAGCTCCACCCACTGGCGATCTCACGCAAGAACCCTTCTTCGTGTCTTCCCACTGTCGGACTCCAAGCTTCTTGTTCTCTCCTTCAAGCGCTCAAGTAATGGTCGATTGCTTCTCTATCGCTTGCTCAGAATGATGGAAACCTCAAGAACAGCAAGCTTGATGTGGAGAACTCAAAGCTCAGGAACTCAAGAACACAAGCTGAAGGATTGTCGAACTCTGCTTCACCGAAGCTATCTCTCGTTCCTTTTGCTTCTCCACTAAGCGACAAGTGACCTCATCTCTAGTAGCCTCCAGCTGCCTCACTGCCAACGCCCCAGCTACACTGAACCCTAACTGAACTTCCTGAGCTCCCTCAGCCAAGCTTCAGTCAGCGGCTTCAGTCCTGCAGCTCCAGCCGTTGCAACCTGAGTTGAGAAAGGGACAAACCTGCTCCAAGGAAAGCCCTCTTTGACTTCTCCTTGAGTGTTTGAATCCTCCCCTGTCACCTGTAACTTAATCAGACTGTTAGAGCAGCAAATCAAGCAGTAAATCAAATATCAGAGATAAGTGGCAGCAAATCAGATACGTTCAGACGCGATCAGAGCATCTGACAGTGCAATTTGAATTAAAGTGATCGGTCACCTGACCGATCAGAGAGCCTCCTGATCGGTCACCAGACCGATCAGGCTGGTTCTAGACCGATCAGGCTACGTCCTGATCGATCCCCAACGCTCAATCAGAAATCGCGATTTCTTTGAGATTCTCCTGGACCGATCACCAGACCGATCCCAGGTCGTGGATCGTTCACCGGACCGATCCACCCTCATATGGGGTGATTTCTGAGTTTCGCAGGCTAAGCCTTCTGATCGGTCAACTGACCGATCAGGATGTCACCTGATCGGTCAGCAGTCCGATCAGGTCATCACCAGACCGATCAGGAACCGTCCTGATCAATCTTAGTGAGGAGCCCGCGAAGCTAGATCGTTCACCAGAACGATCTGCACAGTGATCGTGATCGGTCATCAGACCGATCACCAGCAGTTCAGCAAGTGAACTCAACCTCACTGCTTGCTCCCTGATCGGTCACCAGACCGATCAGGATCCAGTCAATGGGTGAAATGCATACTCCCTGATCGGTCACCAGATCGATCAGGAGCAGCACAGTAGGTTCCCAACCTCACTGTGTGCTCCCTGATCGGTCACCCGACCGATCAATCATCGTTGGATCGGTCACCAGACCGATCCATGAAGGAGCAGCGTGCCAGAATCCCTGATCGATCACCAGACCGATCCAGGGACTCAAACTCAGCCCTCCAAGCTAAGTTTCCATCCACCTTAGCCCTCCAAGCTAAGGATTTTCCATCTAACTCTCTAAGTTGGGAATTTGCACCTAACCCTCCAAGTTAGGACTTTTCACCTAGCCCTCCAAGCTAGGACTTTTCACCCAACCCTTCCGAGTTAGAACTTCATCCAACCTAGCCCTCCAAGCTAGGCACCTGACCCTCCAAGCCAGGACTTTTTCACCTAATTCTCCAGGATGGGAATTTGCACCTAACCCTCCAAGTTAGGACTTTTCACCTAGCCCTCCAAGATAGGACTTTTCACCCAACCTTTCCGAATTAGGACTTTTCCAACACCTAGCCCTCCAAGCTAGGATTTCTCACACCTAACCCTCCAGGTTAGGATTTTCCAACACCTAGCCCTCCAGGCTAGAATCCTCCATATCATGTCTAATCCTCGATCAGGACTTAATCATAATCATCATCATCATCAACCTAAACTAAAATCGTTGTCAACACCAAAACAACAATCAGGGCCAGACTGCATCAACAATCTCCCCCTTTTTGTTGTTTGACAACCCGATTTTAAGTTTAGGGATTCTCAATCAATTTTCCAAATTTAGAATCATAGGGGAATCCAGATCCTCCCCCTACAACATGATCATTCTAAACTTAACCAATCCACACTCTCCCCCTTTGTCGAACACCGAAAAGGGGTAAGAGGGACTGTTAAGATAAAAACAAACTCCCCCTCAACCCTAGAGGTATCCCAAATCAACAAAGATGTGATAGTTTGTGGAATAATCATACGACCACATGTGAAAAAGATATAGCAAGACATACCAATCACATGCATCATATGAGTATGAAGTATAAACTCACAAAGCATGCCGTAATATCCATAAGTATCAAGTAGACATGGCATTGTAAGCATAAACATGGCAATTGATCAAAGATGTAGATCA
>JAGFNQ010009159.1:20598-75096 GCA_024364735.1 Boesenbergia rotunda | reverse complement strand
CGCAGAGGAGGTCGCACGAGCGTGAAGGAAGACGCAGAGACTTCTCTCGCTCGTTCGCACAGGGTGTTTCGGCGCTAGGGTTCGGGAAAACGAAGATTTGGAGAGTTAATCGGTTGGTGGATCGGTCCACCAACCAAAATTTAATGCGGTTGATCGGATCACCGTTCGATCAGATCGCGTCCACCGATCAGATGCGATCCTGATCGGACTGGCGTGGTCCTGATCGGTCGATGACCGATCAGATGCTCCTGATCGGTCGGGTGACCGATCAGGATTTGATCAGTAGGTCCGAGAGAAAATCTGAGCTCCCTGATCGGTCTGTGGACCGATCCCCACAGGGTGCCAGATCGGTCTGGAGACCGATCCAGGCTAGCTCAGAACTTAGTCAGATTCGGGATCACGGCTTGCCTCGCAGATCGGTCTGTGGACCGAACACCACAGAAGGGGTCAGATCGGTCCAGGGACCGATCAGCCCGATGCCTGATCGGTCCGGTGACCGATCAGGGTTCCTGATACGACCTGAAATGTTCAGTTTCAGAATTTCTGAAATTTCCAAATGATATTTGATGGATTTTGTCTAGTTGGACAGGTCTTATGACTAAAATTGATTCTTGAACAAGAATCTAAAGTTCTTATAGGTTCATCAAGCACTTTGACCCATCTAAATGGAATCAAACTCAACCATCAATCAATCAAGCAACTTCAAACAAGTTTTACTCCAACTTCAAGTGTCCAATCAAGTTGCCTTGATTGGAATGTCCAAGTATGATTATGGAGTCATATACACATATGTTATGCAATGGTTTTCCCCATACTTGGTCACCACCGTGATTATTATCTCGTCAACTCAATTTCTCAATTGATGCAATGACATTTTGAGAATTGAGTTGAACCTAACATCTCACCCCATATCTAGCAAACAAAAACATTTTGGTAACCCTTATAGTTTGTGTGAGATGTTCCCAAAGTTATCCAATTGTTCCCTAACAATTTGAAATAATCATGAAGGGTTTTGACCACAATTTGAACATCATGAGGCCCGACACATTCCCAATTCCCGTCTAAGGAAACTAAATTCACTCTCGGGAAGTGGTTTAGTGAAAATGTCAGCTAGGTTTGACTTTGACTCTACATGTGAGAGTATGATGTTCCCCCTAGCTACATGATCTCTAATGAAGTGGTGTCTTACCTCAATATGTTTTGTCCTCGAATGATGGACCGGATTCTTGGTTAAGTTAATTGTGATAATGTTATCACATAACACTTGCACATCCTTGTAACCTAATCCATAGTCCTCTAAGGTGTGGATCATCCACAACAATTGTGATATACACTCTCCCATGGCGATATATTCTGCCTTGGTAGTGGAAAGAGCAACACAATGTTGCTTCCGACTCGACCAACTTACTAAAGACGAACCTAGGAATTGCCAGCCCCCACTAGTGCTTTTCCGATCCAACTTACATCCAGCGTAGTCGGAATCCGTATAGCTCATCAAATCAAAAGATTCGGTACGGGGATACCAAAGACCTACACCAATTGTGCCCTTGAGATATCTCAAAATTTGCTTAACAGCAATTAGGTGAGATTCCTTGGCATAGACTTGATACCTAGCGCACATACCTACAGCAAATAATATATCTGGTCGACTAGCTGTAAGGTATAGCAAACTACCTATCATGCTTCGATACTGAGTTAGATCAACGGGTTTACCACTCTCATCATTGTCCAATCTTGTGTTTGTAGCCATGGGAGTGGTTACCTCTTTTGAATCACTCATATTGAATTTTCGAAGCATTTCATGTGTGTACTTTGATTGGTGCACATGGATACCATCTCGAGTTTGCTTGATTTCAAGTCCAAGGAAGAAAGTCAACTCTCCCACTAGACTCATTTCAAACTCACTCTCCATGTGTCCGATAAATTCACGTAAATAGCCCTTGTTGTTTGAGCCACAAATTATGTCATCGACATATACTTGGGCTACAAATATATTGTCACCATCTCTTCGTAGGAATAGTGTAGGGTCTATTTGACCTCTAACGAAACCCTTTCCAATCAAGAATGTCGACAACCGCTCATACCAAGCCCGGGGTGCTTGTTTAAGACCATAGAGTGCCTTCTTGAGCTTGTACACGTGGTTTGGATATTCGGTACTCTCAAACCCTGGAGGTTGTTCGACATAGACTTCTTCCCTAATTAAACCATTTAGGAATGCCGATTTGACGTCCATTTGAAATAGTTTGAAGCATCGATGTGCTGCAAATGCAAGCATCAATCGGATGGACTCTAATTGTGCCACGGGAGCATAAGTCTCATCATAATCAAGACCTCCAACTTGACTGTAGCACTTGGCTACCAAGCGTGCCTTGTTTCTAATGATTTCTCCCTTGTGGTTTAATTTGTTCTTGAAGACCCATTTAGTTCCAATAATAGTGGTCTTCTTGGGCCTAGGGACTAAGTCCCAAACTTGACTCCTCTCAAACTGACCTAGTTCATCTTGCATTGCAATAATCCAATCGGGATCATTTAATGCTTCATCAATTTTCCTAGGTTCAATTTCGGAAATTAGAGCAACATCATTAGCCTCATTCCTGAAGAATGATCTAGTCCTAACCCCATGATGGATGTCTCCAACAATTTGGTCTTGGGGATGACTAGAGGCTAATCTCGTTTGTCTTGGTGTTGGTGGTGCTTCTTGAACGAGTTCACTAGACACAAGTTCAGCCTCAGGATCCGGCTGATCAATGGATTGTCTTGGGTCACCGTCATCAGACTCATCACCATCAACAATACTTGGAGAATCATTCAAACTTAGTCTCCTAAGTTCGAGTTGAACTCCTTCTACATTTTCTGACTGGTCAATTGGTTTTGGAACTTCCTCAAAAACCACATCAGAAGACTCTTCAACTAGTCTAGTTCTCTTGTTGTAGACTCGGTAGGCTTTACTAACGAGGGAGTACCCGACTAGTATCCCTTCATCAGCTTTTGCCGTGAACTTTCCAAGGTGATCCTTGGTGTTTAGGATGAACACCTTACAACCAAACACCCTAAGATGTTTAACCGTAGGTGGTTTCCCAAACCAAAGTTCATGGGGAGTCTTTTCTAAAAACCTATGGATGAGAACTCGGTTTTGCACATAGCAAGCTGTATTAACCGCTTCAACCCATAAGTAACTCGGGAGTGAGTACTCATTAAGCATGCTTCGTGCAGCCTCTTGAAGTGCATGATTCTTCCTCTCTATAACACCATTTTGTTGTGGTGTCCTAGGAGTAGAGAACTCATGTCTATAACCCTTATCTTGACAAAATTCTAGAAACCTTTGGTTTTGAAATTCACCTCCATGATCACTTCTTATTGTCTTAATTGTTGATGATTTCTCATTTTCAACCCTTCTACAAAAAGAAATGAAAACATCTAAGGTTTGATCCTTATGTTTTAAAAAGAAAGTCCAAGTATATCTAGTGAAGTCATCAATGATAACAAAGCAATATCTACTTCCATTTAATGATATGATAGTGCTACAATCAAATAGATCCATATGAAGTAAATCTAAAGCATTGGAAGTACTTACAGTGCTTTTACCTTTATGTGCAGATTTTGTTTGCTTACCCATTTGACACGCATCACATAATTTCTCTTTTCCATACTTGATGCTCGGTAAGCCTCGAACTAGTCCCTTGTTGGCCAACTTCCGGATGTTCTTCATGTTCACATGTGCTAGCCTCCGGTGCCAAAGAGTGGACTCTTCTTGTTTTGACATGAAACACTTAGCAAAAGCATTAGTAGCACTTTTAAAAGAAACTTGATAAATATTGTCTACTCTTGCTCCTACTAGTACCGTGTCCAAAGTGTCATTTTGTCTAACTAGACATTGACTTGGTTGGAAGTCAATTGTGTAACCCGTGTCACACAATTGACTGACACTTAGGAGATTAAACTTCATCCCCTTGACTAGAAGGACATTTGAGATTCTAAGACATCCGGATATTTGAATGTCTCATATTCCTATGACCTTGAGGCTACCATTGTTACCAAATGATACATTACCTCTACTCTTCTTGTGAAATGTGGTAAACAATGATCTATCCCCGGTCATGTGTTTGGAGCATCCACTATCAACGAACCAAGTTGATAGATGTTCCCCCTCAAGCATAACCTACACAATTCGAAAAATAGAAGTCTTAGGTACCCAAACCTTGGGACCTAAAGCATCAACTAAACATGACTTAGGCACCCATGCCTTGACAACTTTCTTTTGGATTTTGGGTGTCCTAGATTGTCTCATGTCAGTCCTAGACATGAGAGATACAAAAGAGGGTTCCTTAGGACGGTAACCAATACCGGCCCTATTGTAGACCGCTCTTTGGACATTCAAAATCATATCTAAGATCTTAGAGTTATTTGAGAATTTCCCAAGAATATTCTTGAGCTTCTCAACTTCACTCTTCAAGGATTGATTTTCCTCTACTAACCCATTATCATGCAAATCACTGATTTCCTCAACCTTAGAGGATTTCAGGCTTACAATCTCATGTTTCAAAGATTTAATTTCATCTTCTAGTAATTCAACATGCAAGTCATCAATGTTATCATCCCTAGAAGCTTTCAATTGATCAATCTCTAATTGCAATGCTTTAACTTTGTTTTTGGATTTCTTAAGCATACTAGTTAAACATGCAATTGCTCTATAACATTTTTCAAGCTCGGGAGAAGTTACCTTTTCATCATCCGAAGATGATGAAGCCGCGTTTGAGGAGCTTGAAGTTTCTTCACTGCCCTCCTCTCCAAGAGCCATGAGAGCCACTTGCCTTATGCTCTTCTCCTCCTTCTCATCATCGGATGAACTAGAAGATGACTCATCCCAAGAAGCCTTCAAGGCTTTCTTCTTCTTCTTGGATTTCTCTTCTTTTCTTTTAGGTTTCTCCTCCTTTTTAAGCTTCGGACATTCATTCTTGAAGTGTCCTCTCCTACCACACTCAAAGCAAGATGCATTATTCTTATCAAGTTTGGATTCACTAGTATTACCTCTCCTCTTGAAACGTCGATCTCTTCGCATCATCCTTCGCACGATGTTCGCCATTTCGGATGAAGAGGAGCCACTGCCATCTTCCTCTGAGTTTGACTCGGATTCGGAGGAGGATGAAGATGATGAGATCTCTTTCTCCTTCTTCTTCTTGTTGATCCGGTCCCCTGCAACTAAGGCAATCCCCTTTTCCTTGGGGCCTTTGTTAGCCATTTCATGCAATTCCATCTCACAAAATAAATAATCTAATTTTACAATAGATAAATCCTTGGATACTTTGTAGGCATCCACCATGGATGACCACAAAGCATTCCTTGGAAATGCTTTCAAAACATACCTCACAAGGTCGCGATTTTTGACCTTTTCATCAATTGAATGAAGTCCATTAAGAACTTCCTTGAACCGGCTATGGAGCTCACTTACCGACTCATTCTCCTTCATGGAGAGATTTTGAAGTTGATTGAGGAACAAATCCCTCTTTGCAATCTGTCCCGGGTGCCTTCATGGAGCTCTATGAGTTTGTTCCACAAGTCTTTTGCACTCGTGAAGGGACCAACCTTGATGAGTTGGTCTTTGTTCATGCCACATTGTAGAGTGACAACCGCCTTAGCGTCGGCTTCACTCTTCCTTGTTTGTTCGGCAGTCCACCGGGAAGATTCGAGTTCCTTGCCTTCATCATCCTTAGGAGGGATGAATCCTTCCTTCACCACGAACCACGTATGGATATTCATCTTCAAATAATATTCCATCTTTGATCTCCAATATTGGAAGTCGGCGCCAGCAAAGAATGGAGGTCGGGTTGTGGAGAAGCCTTCTCTCAAAGCCATCTTGTTGAGAACTCTCGGTTGTTAAGCCGTAAACAGAGTAACCTTGCTCTGATACCACTTGTTGGGAATGAGATGGCTATAGAGGGGAGGGTGAATATAGACAATCGCTTGCCCCTTGAAAACTTATCACGATTTCTGCAACTCAAATATCAGTAGCACAGCGGAAAGAATGGAAAACAGAGTATGCGGAAAAACCAAATGAATGCAACACACACACAGCTAGCAAGATCGCTAACAAGGAGGGTTTACAAGGTTCGGGGATAACTTGCCCCTACTCCTTGGCATGCCCTTGAGGTAGCCGATCCCTTGATCGTCGGCAGATCAAGCCCCGGTTAACACCGGATATGAAGCAACTTCCTTCTCGGTGGAGAAACCTCTCCACAGCGTGTTTCAAACAATGATATATAATGAGCACAATGAAACAACAACAAGAAGGTCTTACTCAAACACTTAGAGAGGATAAAACACAGCAAGCTTCCCTGAGCTCCACCCAGTGGCGATCTCACGCAGACCCCTGTCTGCTTCGTGTCTTCCCACTGTCGGACTCCAAGCTTCTTGTTTTCTCCTTCAAGCGCTCAAGTATGATGATTGCTTCTCAATAGCTTACTTAGAATGGTTGTAGAACTCAAGAACAGCAAGCTTCTCGCAGCAGAACGCAAGAACACCAAAAAACTTCAAGAACTGCAAGTCATACTGAACTCAACTCTCGCGTTCCTTTTTGTTTCTCCGCCAAGCGACAGGTGACACCATCTCTGTAGCTCCCAGCTACTCAACTGCCAACGCCAGCCTCTACTGAGCTATCTCTGGACTCACTGAGCTCCTCAGTCGAGCTCCAAACTTAGCTCCAGTCCGCAGCTCGCCGTTGCAACCTGAGATGGGAAAAGGGACAAACCTGCTCTGAGGAAAGCGCGCTTTGACTTCTCCTAGAGTGTTTCAATCCTCCCCTGTCACCTGAAACTCAATCAGAGCATTAGAGCAGAAGATCACGCAGCATATCACATATCAGAAAACATACATCAACAAATCCGATACGATCAGACACTCTGACCGCGTCTGACAGTGAAATTTGAATTAAAGTGATCGGTCACCGGACCGATCCAGGGTGTGTGGATCGATCACCAGATCGATCCACTGCTTTCCTGGGATTCCCAGCTCTTGCATCTATACACGCCTGATCGGTCACCAGACCGATCAGGGTGGATCCTGATCGGTCACCAGACCGATCAGATTGGATCCTGATCGGTCACCCAGACCGATCAAAGCAGATGAACAGTTACTTTTTAATCAAACCCAAGATTCCTGATCGGTCACCGGACCGATCCAAGGCTCTGATCAGCAAGGGAACTCACTCACTGTTTGCTCCCTGATCGGTCACCAGACCGATCAGGAGCAAGACAGCAAGGAAGCAGCCTGCTCCCTGATCGGTCACCGGTCCGATCAGGAGCCACACAGTAGATTCCCAATCTCACTGTGCGCTCCCTGATCGGTCACCAGTCCGATCAGACATAGTTGGATCGGTCACCAGACCGATCCACTAAGGAGCAGCGTGCCAATGTCCCTGATCGGTCACCAGACCGATCCAGTGACTCAACCCTAGCCCTCCAAGCTAGGAATTCATCCATCTTAGCCCTCCAAGCTAAGGATTTTTCCATCTAACTCTCCAAGTTGGGAATTTGCACCTAACCCTCCAAGTTAGGACTTTTCACCTAGCCCTCCAAGCTAGGACTTTTCACCTAGCCCTCCAAGCTAGGACTTTTCACCCAACTCTTCCGAGTTAGAACATCATCCAACCTAGCCCTCCAAGCTAGGCACCTGACCCTCCAAGCCAGGACTTTTTCACCTAATTCTCCAGGATGGGAATTTGCACCTAACCCTCCAAGTTAGGACTTTTCACCTAGCCCTCCAAGCTAGGACTTTTCACCCAACCCTTCCGAATTAGGACTTTTCCAACACCTAACCTCCCAGGTTAGGATTTTCCAACACCTAGCCTTCCAAGCTAGGATTTTCCACACCTAACCTCCCAGGTTAGGATTTTCCAACATCATGTCTAATCCTCGATTAGGACTTAATCATAATCATCACAATCATCACACCCAACCTCCCAGGTTAGGACTTTCCATATCATGCCTAATCCTCGATCAGGACTTAATCATAATCATCATAATCATCCTCCTAAACTGAAATCGTTGTCAACTCCAAAACAACAATCAGGGCTAGACTGCATCAACATTCTTTAGAGAAAAAGGGTGGACGAGTGGTACTGTAGCCTTCTTGTTGGGCCATCGAGAGAGAAAAAGAAATCTCGCAAACACAAACAAGGAAAACACGTACCAAGACTTGGTCTTGGATTAGTAGTGCAGGAGAAAGGAAAAAACGACTCCAAAAGTGTTGCACCAGTTTCAAGAAAAAATAATAAAAAATTAAAAAAAATAATGACTAATTTTTCAAAAAAAATAATTATATCAATTCTAAGTTATGGTGAAAATATTAGAATTTAAAATTGAAAAAGGCTGGCTGAAAATACTCAAATAGTGGTTTCACCAGTATTGAAAAAGACTTGGTCTCGCACAAATATTTCTTGTTTGAAAAAAAAAGTGAAAAATCCAAAAACGGAAAAAATGCTCGAATGGTGGTTTCACCAATTCATAGTGACCTCGCTCTGATACCAATTGTTGGATAGTAGAGAGTGATAGAGGAGGGTGAATATCATTTTCTAAAAATCTTGATTCAGACTTAGAATAATCACTAGTATGTTGCAAAAAATAAAGAAAAAAAAGCACAATGTTAACCCAAGTTTGGTGTGCAGTTAAGTCACTGACTCTCCTTCTTCTATTCGAAGGTTGCTAAGTTGATTCCGGAAAATATCTCATTTCGCTAGCTTTGCTTCTAACGTCCCTTCGTATAGTTCCAAGAACTTCTCCCAAAGATCTTTTGTCAATTTGTAGACGCCGATTCGATTGACTTCTTGTGGTGACAAGACGTTTAGCAAATGAAATTCTACTTTATCGTTGGCCACAAAATTTTTTTGCTCCTTTTTGATCCATTGGAGTTCTTCACTTTTTTTCCATCGTCATCTTTTGGTACTACAAAACTGAATTTAATTATTAATAAAATGTCAAGTCAATTTTAAAAAATACCTCCATTTTACACTTCCATAGCGCGAACTCCCGCCCGAATTTAGGTGGGTAGATACTTGATTCGGCCATTTGTATTTTGCTTCAATTGTTGGTTAGTCCTTCTAAAGCATCCTGGCTCTGATACCAATTGTAGGGATAGGTCGGGTCAGCAAGAGAGAGGTGAATTGTCCCTGAAAAAGAAAACATGATCTTTTATCGTTCTTAACAAAGATAGAGTTAGTTATAAATCAATAACATAAGCAAGTCAATAACTATAAAGAAAGGAAAGAGACACAGACAGTCAGATTTACTTAGTTACAACCAAGAAGGTTGCTAATCTAAGACAAATGAAAACTCAATCTCTAAATGTACTTCTTGGGGGCGAAGATGTTGGTATTCAGATTCCATCCTGTTTCTACGAATTAATTATATTGACAGAACTAATCCACACAAGGATAGAAAACTTCCTGAACGACCTACTTCATCTATCTTGCTTTTCGATTGAGTGATCGCTTGAACAAACTTGTTGTTCAAGTAATCAAGCTCCTTATCGATTAGCAGCGGAATAGAAGATGAAGTTTTCGATCGCCGGTTCTTGTGTTTGATTCGGGATCCAAGTAAAATAAGAATACAATTAAATGGAATAGAAAACAAAGTATACCTCTTGATCTACTATTGTATTCATATCCTCCTTCTTGGACGTCGTGTGGGCGACGATTTCCCAAGAATTAAAGCCACCAAAACCCCTCCTTCTTCTTCCTTCTTGCGCCGCCCCCTCTTTCCCTTAACCTAGCTGCGCGCAACACCAAGAAGTTGTTAGGATGTATACTAAAAGTCTTGCTTTTGGTTAAGAACATCTACATTTTGAAAGAGAATCACAAAATCACACGTTGCATATTTATATTAGTATATGCATAAAATGTCTCATACTTTAATTTGCATTGTAGATAACATGATGTGTGGTGACGCACAGATGATCATGTTATCAGTTCCTTGCAGAAGTATAAGAAAGAGGCTCACAACCGAGATGGAATTGGACAAACCATCGGGATGGTTGTAGTGTAATTAGGTATGGTTTGTCTTAACCATAGAATTACACTAGTGCACTTTGTGTGCATTGAGTAAGACCAAAAGAGAGGTCATCTAATTTTATACTAACTTGATAAGTTGGATTAGACCTCGGTTTTATATTATGGAGTACGATCTCTAAATCTCAAAATAATAACGGGCACGTATATTTAATTACTATTTCTTTGATTTATCAATGGGCGAGATCTATTCTGCTAGATCGATAGGCCCGATAAGTTGAAAAATAATATTATTTATATGGTGTACCGTTGATTAATAAGGGAATCCATGTCCTGGTGAGTCAGGATGATGATGCCCCCTTGATGAGCTCATAAGGTTCATCATGTTAAATCTTGCAAGTGGACTATGGTCCAACATGATGAAAAGGTTGAGTGGTACTAGTCAAGGATCAAGAGGATGATTAATTAAAATTGTCAGTAATTTAAATTAATCGTCGGGCATTCGATATCTTAAACATGGGGAGATGGATGACTCATAATAGGTGGAGCCCATTTGAAAATATGGGGGTCGGTGAGGAAGTTCAATGGGATCCTTTAATGGAATTGATCTCCATTAATGAATCGGATTTGGATCCATTAGCGGGCCAAGACCCAACTCCTCCTCATGATCTCTACCATAGCCCTATATATACCCCATAGGAGTCATGAAACCAAGGCTAATTGATTAAGAATTAATCCAAGGAAAACCATAAAAGCCTCTCTCCAATTTCCTTCCCCTCTCTCTCTCCTAGGGTTGGTGTGGCGCCGGAGCAAAGGGAGGAAGAAGAGAAGTTTTCTCTTCATTTCCTTTGGGCATGGGACTTCAACAAGGAGGAAAACACCTTGAGGTGTTCGGCGAGCAGGAGTGGAGGAAGAATTATGGCCGGTAGCAGCCACAATAGGGTGGTTTCTGGCACCGGCGAGAAGAAGAAGGAAGAGCAAGGAAGTGGTTGTTTCTCCATCCTTTTCCCTGCTTTCTTCTTCACCTTCATCCCTGTCCACTTCCTCTTGGTTGCGCGCAACAGAGCAGGAGGGAGTTGGAGCCACCGGCGAAGCTTTGGAAGCCATTGGCACCGATGGTGAGGGAAGAAGAAGGTGGGAGTGTGATTTAGGGTTTTGGATTAAAGGAAGAGGTTGTTTCTTTCTTTCTTTCCTTCTTCCTCATCCTCTTTTCATCCTCTTGTGGCCGGAGATCCTTTGGAGCAATGAGGATGGCCGGCAGGTCCAAGAAGATGATGGTTATGGTCGGCCGAAACCCTATTTGATAGGTGTTCCTTGGTGCATTGAAGAGAATGAAGGAGTAGGATCAATTGCAAGCCCTTGTTGACTCTGTTGGTGCAAGTTGCATCAATGATGTTCTCCTTTATGTGTTTTAATGTTTGACAATGTACTTAAGTTAGTAATATGTTGAACAGAGAAAGGGGAGCGAAGGAGAAGTAACCTAAGCCTGAGAAAAGTCCTAGTTAAGCTAGACATGGAAACCCTAAGACCTAGCAAAGGGCTGCTAGGCTCTGGCGAAGGGCTGCCAGAATGAAAAAGACCTAGCGAAGGGCTGCTAGGCTCTGGCGAAGGGTTGCCAGAAAGAAAAGACCTAACGAAGGGCTGCTAGGCACCTGACGAAGGGCTGTCAGGAAAATAAGTCCTAGCGAAGGGCTGCTAGGCACCTGACGAAGGGTTGTCAGGGGAACAAGTCCTAGCGAAGGGCTGCTGGGCACCTGATGAAGGGCTGTCAGGGAAACAAGACCTAGCGAAGGGCTGCTAAGCACCAAGCGAAGGGATGCTTGGTATCCAAGACCTAGCGAAGAGCGGCTAGGCAAAAGTCCACCCGAAGGACCGGGCGGCAACCGTCTCCTGAAAGGAGTAGGTGAAAGGCGCTTTCTCGGGGGTAAGAGTTTGTGTCGGTTCGACCTAGGATTGCATGCCAATCCGAAGTCCGAACCAAGTTCGTAAGATTAATATTTCATGTATACTTGCTTTGCATATATATATCTTGCAGGTACCAAGAGAAGAAGACAAAGCAAGGCTGAAAACTGGCTGCCAGGGGGCCCCTAGTGTTGGGGGCGCCCCCAGCAGCCAGGGCGCCCCCACAGGGGGGCGCCCCCATGCAGCCAGGGCGCCCCCAGCAAGGGGGGCGCCCCCAGGTAGTAGTAAATGGCAATTTTCGTGAAGCAGGGTGACAGGTGTCAACCGGGGCGCCCGGAGCGTCCGGGGCGCCCTAATTAGTAGCTATTTTGCTGTTTCGAAGCCAGAACACAGGATAAGACTCCACGGGGGCGCCCTGAGCGTCCGGGGTGCCCTGGTCAAAGATCTTATCCCCTACGGTGAGGTAGGCGCAAGGATGAGGTTTGACCGAGTCTTCCGGGGCGCCCCCAGGAGTGCTATAAAAGGGGTCTCGAGCCCTCTACTTCGAACACACTTTCTAACTGCGAATCTGATCATTCTGACTGACGACAATCCGCTAAAGACTAGGTTCTGCGACCGGGAGGCTCCAAGAGGAAGTGCGCGGCACTTCGGAGGTCCAGATCGGCCAAGCTTCATATTTTATGTTTGGTTTGCAATTAATTTACAGTATTCATTTTCTATATTATTGCTTGTAATATTGCACTGTAAGTCGGGTTTCTCCGCCTCCGGAAATTCCGGAAAGGAGACTACTAGTGGACTCAACGCCGAGTACATAGGCCTTGGACGTACTGACCCTGGGGGGTTGGGAACCAAGTAAATAAACCTGCCGTGTCCCTTGCTTTGTTTTTGTTCTATTTATTTTCCGCTGCGCTACTAATATTCTAAGTCCAGAACGAGAGTTTTACGAAGTTCTCCGAAAGGTTTTTGATGGTCGATATTCACCCCCCCCCCTCTATCGACGACACCGGTCCTACAATTGGTATCAGAGCCAAGCCGCTCTTCACCGGACTAACCGCCGACGGAGCAACGACGCCAGGAGTTGAGGGGGAGCTCAGGGGTGAATCAGGTATTTTTAATTTTAAATGTCCATTTTCAAATTCCATATTATCTGTTTCACGTGCAGGGAGAGAGGGCACTATAAAAATCAGTGCCCTACTCGTAAGATTCGTTCGTCACCGGCGGCAAAGGAGGTACGAGCGCCAGGAAACCGGAGGAACAAAAGTCACGTACTGTGTTTCAAATGCGAGAAGTACGGACACTACAAAAGCAAGTGTCCGGCGAAGGTACGTAAGATTTACATTCCAAAAGTTTTACAATTTCCTGCACTGTCCTTAGATAATTCAGTCAATTTTTCTGTTAAATTAAATTTACTGCATAGTAGATTAAATATTTTGCATGAAAAATTAGAAAATACGGATATGATTAAAATATCCAAAATTAACTATTTAATTATTGATACCAATTCAATAATTGCTAAGATTAATTCTGATATTAAATCTAAAATAAATTCTGATAATTCTACAGATAATGATACAATTAATTCTGGATCTAAATCTGAAACTAAATCCGAATTCAAATTTGAAAATCCTAAGGATAAAGTTGAATTCAAAAATCTTAAGGATAATTCTAAGTCAGAAAATCCTTCAGATAATTACAAATTCAAATTCGAAAATCCATTGTATAATTCTAAATTCGAATTTGAGAATTCTAAATTTAATCCAGAATTTAATTCAGAAAATCTTAAAGATAATTCAGAAATTAATTCAAAAAATTATAAGGATAATTCTAAAGATAATTATAAGGATAACTCTGAAAATGATATCTCTTTAGATAATAATTTAATTATCCCCTTAGATAATCCTGAAACCTTAATTAGTGGCCCAATTTACTCCACCTACTATAAGGATATTGAAAAATCAAATCTTAAAGAGGATATGGAACTATCTAAGATAAAGGTCATAATCAATAAAAATTATAAAAATTCAAATAAATCAAAATTATTAGAAAAACCTGAAAAGAAAGATAAAAATGAAGAAGAAATTTTTGAAATAATGAAAATGATGAATTTAAACCCACAATTATTAATTAATCATAATTAAACCTTAATTAATTTCGAATTAATTCAAATTAAATCTTAATTAAATTCAAATTAAATCTTAATTAATTCAAATTAAATCTTAATTAAATTCAAATTAAATCTTAATTAAATTCAAATTAAATCTTAATTAAATTAAATCAAATTAAATCTTAATTAAATTCAAATTAAATCTTAATTAAATCAATTTAATTCAATTAAACTTCAATTAAATCAATTTAATTCAATTAAACTTCAATTAAATCAATTTAATTCAATTAAACTTCAATTAAATCAATTTAATTCAATTAAACTTCAATTAAATCAATTTAATTCAAATTAACTTCAATTAAATCAATTTAATTCAATTAAACTTCAATTAAATCAATTTAATTCAATTTAACCTCAATTAAATCAACTTAATTCAATTAAACTTCAATTAAATCAATTTAATTCAATTACACTTCAATTAAATCAATTTAATTCAATTAAACATCAATTAAATCAATTTAATTCAATTAAACTTCAATTAAATCAATTTAATTCAATTAAACCTCAATTAAATCAATTTAATTCAATTAAACTTCAATTAAAGCAACAAATAATTCGATTTAATCCACTTAAATTAAATTCAATTAAATTCAAATTAATCCACTTAAATTAAATTCAATTAAATTCAAATAATTCAAATTAATCCACTTAAATTAAATTCAATTCAATTAAATTCAAATAATTCAAATTAATCCACTTAAATTCAATTAAATTCAATTAAATTCAAATAATTCGAATTAATCCACTTAAATTCAATTAAATTCAAATAATTCAAATTAATCCACTTAAATTCAATTAAATTCAAATTAATTCAATTAATTCACCTTAATTCAAATTAATTCAATAAATTCACTTTAATTCAATTAATTTAAATTAATTCACTTTTCAATTAAATTCAAATTAACTCAACTTTAATTCAATTAAATTCAAATTAACTCAATTTTAATTCAACTAAATCCAATCTTAAATCACTTAAACCTGAACCAAACTAAAACCTTACCCAAACCGTAACAATTAATTCAATAAAATCAAATATGTTAAAGTGGGTTGACATATTCGCAGGTTCACACGATATGTATCAAATCGAGAATTTGATACATTCTTAGAAACAAAAATAAAATGTCTTGACTTGTTTGACTCATGCATAATTGTCATGCCATGCATTTGCTATTTTCCTTTAAAATATATGACATGTGATTCATATTTAATTTTTATGCATAATTTAGAAAGGTCATAAGAAAAAGATAATTGAAATTTGACAACATAGTATTGGGAGGAGGTGAGATGATAGTACGTTGGGGAAACCAACTCTAATAAGATCAAGTCTACTTGGTCTCTTTAGACTGGTGAAACCAGCCGAAGCTACCGATCCAAGACCCAAGCTAGTTAGACCAGAAAATGACCTAATTTAATTTGAAAATGAAATTTCATTAAAAGGCTTTGTCAAGGAAAGGGTGGATGATCCCATAAGGCTACGGCCAAAGAAGGCCTAGTGCCTCGCCAAGACCTGGAAGCCAATTTCTGACATTCAAATTCAAATTATCTTTTGTCAAATTCGAATCTAACACAAATTTCAATTAAATCTTAGATTTAATAATGGAAAATGATTCAAGCATCTCACAATACACCTATAAGGCAATCATGCTTGTTGTATTGATACATCTAAAATGGGTGAGATGTTAAGGACTAATGAATTGAAAAATATTTTTCAAAATTGTTTTTCAAAATTGTTAGAATATTTTCCTAAAAATATATTTTTCAAAATAGAGCTTTAACATAATAATGTTTTTATGGAATTCATGCTTGTCTGATTGATTATATATATTACACATTTTTCAAAAAGGTATATTGTTTTCAAAAATTGATTGACTCACGCAATTAGACACAAGCCTCTTAGGACAGCACTAAAGTTCCTTAGGGCACTTAGATAGAGTCAAACGGCATTGATGCAGGGGGAGTGCTTTTCATATTTTTCAAACTGCACTTTAAAAACATTACTATTATTTGAAAATATCTTTTCGAAAATCATGCTTTAGTCGTTATCACTTGTGGCTTTTCGAAAAAGATTTTACCTATTGCAAAAATCAAATGTTTACCTGTTCTTTTGATTCTGATAAACCCTAAAGACACAGAGGAAGGTCCACTTCATAATCTAAAAAGGACTCCTAGGATGTGTCAGATTTAGGGGGAGTCTGAGTCAAATTTTTTCAAGTCTTAAACTATTTTTATTATTAGAAAATTCCTTTGATTTGAATCAAACCTTAAGACTCAAAGGAAGAGTACTTGTGGTCAACAAGCTTCCCAGGTCTGAGTCAAGTTTAGGGGGAGGTCAAATTAAAAGGATTATTCAATTACATGCTTTTAAAATACTAAAAATCTATGTTTTTCAAAATACCACTTGTTAAAATTTGTGTGACTTATGAAATGATTTTGAAATAATAGTTACTTAGGTTGGAAAATTCCCAGGACACTTAGGAAATGTCCTTGTGGTCAACAAGGTTTCCTAGGATAGTGTCAGACTGGAAAATAGACCAAGTTAAGTAAAATATTAGATCTTCAAAATTCACACAGTTTTTCAGCACATACTTTGTGAAATATTATCATTTTTCTTAAAAATTTATAATAATATTTACTTGTTTGAAAACTTTCCAGGACACTTAGGAAATGCCCTTGTGGTCAACAAGGTTTCCTAGGATGGTGTCAGACTGGAAAAGAAACTCAATCAAGTAAAATATTTTCAAAAAAAAAGGTATTTATGTCTTTCAAAACCAATATTCTTAATTTTTGAAAAAAAAAATATTTTCAAATGTATTGTTAAGTACTTAATTTCTCAAAAAAAATATACTTATATTTTTTCAAAAAGGGATTTAAATAATCTTTTAAAAGTACTTGCACTCCTTACAAATCATCTTTTCAAAGTACTTATATTTTAAACCTAGAGCATTTTTCAAATTTATGCAATTCTTTTAAAAAAAAACAAAATTGCACTAAGTATTTGAAAATTGCACTAAGTTTTTTATTGTTGATGCAAGTTTTTTTTGATGCATGACAAAGGGGGAGAGAGTGCTTAAGTTAGAATTTTTTTTCAGTTAGAAAATTTTTTACTCTCCCAAAACCTATACCTTTTAGTTTTTCTATCCCAAGGATAGTAATTTAGCCCCTTAAACCAATCTAACTTAAGTTATTGTCAAACATCAAAAAGGGGGAGATTGTTGGTGCAAGTTGCATCAATGATGTTCTCCTTTATGTGTTTTAATGTTTGACAATGTACTTAAGTCAGTAATATGTTGAACAGAGAAAGGGGAGCGAAGGAGAAGTAACCTAAGCCTGAGAAAAGTCCTAGTTAAGCTAGACATGGAAACCCTAAGACCTAGCAAAGGGCTGCTAGGCTCTGGCGAAGGGCTGCCAGAACGAAAAAGACCTAGCGAAGGGCTGCTAGGCTCTGGCGAAGGGTTGCCAGAAAGAAAAGACCTAGCGAAGGGCTGCTAGGCACCTGACGAAGGGCTGTCAGGAAAATAAGTCCTAGCGAAGGGCTGCTAGGCACCTGACGAAGGGTTGTCAGGGGAACAAGTCCTAGCGAAGGGCTGCTGGGCACCTGACGAAGGGCTGTCAGGGAAACAAGACCTAGCGAAGGACTGCTAGGCACCAAGCGAAGGGATGCTTGGTATCCAAGACCTAGCGAAGAGCGGCTAGGCAAAAGTCCACCCGAAGGACCGGGCGGCAACCGTCTCCTGAAAGGAGTAGGTGAAAGGCACTTTCTCGGGGGTAAGAGTTTGCGTCGGTTCGACCTAGGATTGCATGCCAATCCGAAGTCCGAACCAAGTTCGTAAGATTAATATTTCATGTATACTTGCTTTGCATATATATATCTTGCAGGTACCAAGAGAAGAAGACAATGCAAGGCTGAAAACTGGCTGCCAGGGGGCCCCCAGTGTTGGGGGCGCCCCCACAGGGGGGCGCCCCCATGCAGCCAGGGCGCCCCCAGCAAGGGGGGCGCCCCCAGGCAGTAGTAAATGGCAATTTTCGTGAAGCAGGGTGACAGGTGTCAACCGGGGCGCCCGGAGCGTCCGGGGCGCCCTAATTAGTAGCTGTTTTGCTGTTTCGAAGCCAGAACACAGGATAAGACTCCACGGGGGCGCCCTGAGCGTCCGGGGCGCCCTGGTCAAAGATCTTATCCCCTACGGCGAGGTAGGTGCAAGGATGAGGTTTGACCGAGTCTTCCGGGGCGCCCCCAGCGACTAGGGCGCCCCCAGGAGTGCTATAAAAGGGGTCTCGAGCCCTCTACTTCGAACACACTTTCTAACTGCGAATCTGATCATTATGACTGACGACAACGTGCTAAAGACGAGGTTCTACGACCGGGAGGCTCCAGGAGGAAGTGCGCGGCACTTCGGAGGTCCAGATCTGCCGAGCTTCATATTTTATGTTTGGTTTGCAATTAATTTACAGTATTCATTTTCTATATTATTGCTTGTAATATTGCACTGTAAGTCGGGTTTCTCCGCCTCTGGAAATTCCGGAAAGGAGACTACTAGTGGACTCAACGCCGAGTACATAGGCCTTGGACGTACTGACCCTGGGGGGTTGGGAACCAAGTAAATAAACCTGTCGTGTCCCTTGCTTTGTTTTTGTTCTATTTATTTTCCGCTGCGCTACTAATATTCTAAGTCCAGAACGAGAGTTTTACGAAGTTCTCCGAAAGGTTTTTGACGGTCGATATTCACCCCCCCCTCTATCGACGGCACCGGTCCTACAGACTCTTTGTCTTGGAAGATCATCGCCTACACGACGTCCAAGAGGGGAGGGTCATACGTTCGAAGACTGCGAGGTAAAAGACGAGGTATATCTCTTCTTTGGCTCCTTCGTTGTTCTTATTATTTTATGCTTGCTTTTATCATTGCATGTGTATTAATTATCATGGTTAAATTAATTGCTAATTAATATTGATAATTAATCATGTCATGGACCCCAATAATAAACACAAAAATCGGCGATCCATTCGTCGTCTTTTCCGCGGTCACTTGATTCGGAAAGTTACAAGGCCTTACTCTTGAGTTTGGCTAAGTTGTGACTTGAATCAATTGATACGACAACGAGACAGTCGTTTGGGAGACAGGTCTCTATTCGGATTAAATTTTTAATCCGTAGACATAGAGAGGTCTCTCATGTTCGACCCCGTGGTTGCTTAGTAAACCTGCCAAGCCATACCTCGGTTACCACAACTAACAATTGGTATCAAAGCTGAGGTTTCCGGTTTTGTGTGTTTAGGATTCGGTTAATTTTTACACACTATCATGTATGTTATTTTTGCTGAATGATATGTGGATGTGCGTAGGCTAACTCTTTGTTGTAGGCTCTAGATTCCACCTTATCATCGCTTAAATAATTGTGTTATGTGATTGATTGTATAATTTTGTAATTAAATAAATCCTCGGGGTTGACGAGGCTAAATTAGGTATTTAATTTTTGTAATTAAACACAACACCTGTTTAGCCGAGCATTTATTTACCTTCAGTCTAGATTTCATGTACACTCCTTCGTGGAGTATAGGATCGATGGATGTAAATATTTAGCTAGTCATCTTGGCTCGAAGATCCCTTCATGGAGGCTTGTGTTGGATCGAGAGAAACGATAGAGGGGGGGGGGGTGAATATCGTTAAACGCTTTTCGGATAAAAACTAGAGCAAGTACGCAGCGGAATAAAAATAATCGCGAACACAGGTAGTTTTACTTGGTTCGGAGCCTAGGTCGACTCCTACTCCAAGGCCGACGGTCGTTGACCGTTTTCTGTGGGCAATTCTATAAGTGCGCAAAACGTTTACAGAGAGATTACAAAAGCAGTATAGTAAACTTAAAAGTAACTCTTCTTTTACCGACGTCCGATGTAGATTGAATTTTCGGAGCAACGGGACGTCGTCGGCGCTTGAGTCTCGAGTCGGGAGGTTTCCGGAGCAGAGCGCGGGAGCAGAAGAGCGTGATTGCGTTGAATGAATTGTTGTACGAAGCCTTGGGGTCGAGGGCCTATTTATAGCCCCTGGGGGCGCCCGGGACGTCGGGGGCGCCCCCCCACGTGTCAGCCGATCCACTTCCATCTCGGTCAGCTCTGATCCCTTAAAACTCGGGATTAGGCTTTGACGGGGGCGCCCTGAACGCTGGGGGCGCCCGGGTTGACCGGGTCTCTTCTTATCCGTTGGCTTCGATGGGATCTGCTTCGTTAGCTTCATCTGGGGGCGCCCGGACCATCCGGGGCGCTCGGGAGCAGCGGGGGCGCCCGGGAGCAAGGGGGAGCCCTGCCCATGAGCTGTAAACACAGTTCCTTTGCTTCAACTGTTTGTGTTCACCTTGGGGGCGCCCGGGACACTCCGGGCGCCCTACTCAGCCTTTGCCTCACTCCTTTGAGGCTCTCTGAGCTGCAGACACTCGTTCCTTCGGTCCTGCATCCAGGGTTAGTCCAAAACAACATAAAACAATAAGATGTTAGTTTATACAGCCTTAGCTGTCTTGGTTCTGACTTTGAGTCTCCAAAATGGAACCCTAGGTCGAACCGACGCCTACTGTTCCCTCGACGGGGAACGCGTCCTCACCTACTCCTCTCGGGAGAATGTACCTGATGCCAACCGGCTCCTCCGGTTGGACTTTTGCCTAGCGGTCCTTCGCCAGGTCTTGGTTACCAAGTTGTCCTTCGCCTGGTGCCTAGCATTCCTTCGCCAGGTCTTCAGTCCCAAGTTGTCCTTCGCCTGGTGCCTAGCAGTCCTTCGCTAGGGCTTCAGTACCCTGGCATTCCTTCGCCAGTGCCTAGCAGTCCTTCGCTAGGATTTTTCCCTGGCATTCCTTCGCCAGTGCCTAGCAGTCCTTTGCTAGGACTTTTTACCCTGGCATTCTTTCGCCAATGCCTAGCAGTCCTTCGCTAGGACTTTTTACCCTGCACACTGAGTAGCATGTTAGATGACAAATAAGACTTAACTTTTGAACCCTTTTGCCATTATCAAAACTCAGGTTCGACTTGGGTGCTTTCTGCACCAACAATCTCCTCCTTTTTGATTTATGGCAATCCTGGTTCAAAAAGTTAAGTTAATCAGAGCAAGTAAAAAATTAAATTTTGTTCCCTCCCCCTGGAAGGAATCTCCCCCTAGATTTTTCAAAACTTCGTGGGGTTTTTGAAAATAAATTCTATGTTTAAGGATGGATTTTTACTTAGAATAATTTTCAACAGAAAATAATTTTGGTTGTCTATTTTGGAGACCTTGTAGAATTTTTAAGTTTAAATACTTAGAAAACTTAAGAAGGATTCTGAAAGCTTAAGTTTGAGTACTAAGGAAATTTTGACGCCCTAAGTTTAAAGTACTCAAAAGAGTTTTGGAAACTTTAAGTTTTAAAGTACTTAGTGAAATTTGAAGTACTTAGGAGTATTTAAGGAAGTTTTGAAAAACTTAAGTACTTAGAGAAGTTTTGAAAAACTTAAGTACTTAGAGAAGTTTAGAAAACACTTAAGTACTTAGAAGAGTTTTGAAAAACTTAAGTACTTAGTAAAGTTTTGAAAAACTTAAGTACTTAGAAAAAACTTAGTACTTTTGAAAATTTTAATTAAGTACTTTTTGAATAAAGGATAGAGTTTGAAATTTTGAGAGTTGACGAAATTCTTAAAAAAATTTAAACTCTCGTTGAAGAAATTCTTAAAAAAATTTAAACTCTCTCCTTTCCTATCTCTCCCCCTTTGCCATATATCAAACACAAATAAATATAGCAGAAACAGAATAATTAAATTGCATAAAGGAAAATAACTTGCATGATTTGCTGTACTGAACCAATTCATGATGAGAATTAAACCAAATCAGTTTCATTTTCCTCTTTTAGGGACCTGTCTAACCCAATTAGCTACTTACTAACTGTTATAAACAGTAGTTTTCGCTAGGGTTAGTCAAGTTAAGTGTTCTGTTCAAGTTAGATTTTCTAAACTTGACACTTAACTTGATTACTGTGTAAGTTGTATTTAGTGCCCCAATTACTGCAGATGCACTGACTTAATGCATCTTGAATTAAGGCAAAGACCTAAGCATCTCAACCCTATCTAAGTTATCAATCAAAAGTACCCTAAGGTGCTTGTGAGATGCTGGCTTCTAAATCTATAGGTGCATACAGTTCTAGGGTTAGGGCCTAGGCTAAGTCCATTTTTGAAAAAGCCCTAGTTTTGAAAGGGGGTAGTTTTGAAATAAAACTAAGTCGAAAAATTTGCAAGACAACAAAAAAACTGATTTTGAAATTAAGTAAAATAGTTTTTCAAATTTTTTTAGAAACTGATTTTTAAATCAAGTAAAGCAGTAAGAAAATCAAAAGTAGAGTTAACCTATTCTACTGAGCGCAATCCTAATTGATAATCAAGTAGTCAAGATAAACAAGTAGTCATCACAGTCATACAAGTCAGGCATGAGTCAACCCTACTGAGTAGGGGCAGTCAACTAGTTACTAGTACAATGCTAATCAAATCTAAGACGAAGGACCGGGATGATCAGAGGAGCCTGGCTGCCATGCTCTGAGAAGCGACATCATCTCAATGTATCGTACATCGACCACCTCTCGATCGGCTCTACGAGCGTCCATCTGCTCGATGTGATAGGCCTCGACCTCCTCTCGGAGACTGTGGATCTCCGTCTGCATCTGTGTGAAGCGCTGGTCGATGGTCGGTGGTGGAGGCTGATCTATATGGTCCCGTATCTCTGCTGCGAGATCCGCAACGTCAACGTCTACCTCCTCGTCTGAGTCGATCGGAGCCCCGGCTTGCTGTCGTCTCCAACTCAAAACCCCGGTGGCCGATACCTCTAGACCAGCTAAAGAGAAGTTCCTAAATCCTATCTCATCAAAATCGGTCATCGCGGTTATTTCACCCACGGTAATGTCACGACCGTGGTGATGAAGGAGGGAGGTGATGATGTGGCAGAATGGAGTGCGCACTCGTCCCTGGGTCGTAACACTGGACGCATGCAGAATAGTATGAAACATGTGTAGCCCAATGTCAATGTCAAGGTGATGGATCAAGGCATACAGAAGGAAGGCATGAAAAGGTCGCATGGTCGCGACATCTCTAGTGGAGAGTGGTAAGATACAGCGGACCAGGACTCTGTACAGGGCGTAGTCCTGTGCCTGAAGGTCAACGGACTGGAATCGTCTATCTGCGGGGAGTCTAGCTTCCCTATAGAAATAGAAGTGAAGAGTGTCTAAAGTAATGTGAGAGTAGGGAGGATCAAATGGAGGATTCCTAGGTGGATAGCAACAAAAGGTGGACTGGGAGGGTCGTAGTCCAAGGAATCGGTTTAGCAAGGTAGGAGTGATCGACAAGGGTATCCCTTGAACAGTAGTGACAAACATGAAATCGTTTTGTCGAACTATGTTATTATAAAACTCTGCACATAGGGATATGTTAATGGTATGAGTGCAGAATACTAGATTATCTAATTGATAGAAGTTTATAACATTCATCGCTAAGGGATATGATTGGGTAAAGAAATATCTATTAAGATAGCTTGTTTTAATAGGCTTATAGGTTGTTCGAGCGAACTTATTACACAGTTCTAGAGTCGGGAACCTAGGGTCGGGACTCGGTTCGGTACCGGGGTTCATTTGGTTTGCTCGGCATTTTCTAAGTTGAGAGACATGCATTTATAAGAAATGAATTAAGAAAATAATTCTAAATGCAAAAGGAATTAGGAAAGTAATTCTAAATGCATAAAACAAATCATACCGGGGAGGCATGGTTGAGATTGAGGAAGCACAAGTGTCACTTGATCTTCTTGGAAGGAAGGAAGGGAGGAAGGAGGATGGTTTTTGGTGTGGGAAGATGAGGGGGTTCGGATGCCTTTTATAGGTAGGTTATTGGGGGCGCCCGGGAGCTCCCGGGCGCCCGGGACAGTGGTCTCTGCCATGGCAGAGACTGGGGCTGATTAGGGGCGCCCGGAGTGGTCCGGGCGCCCTGGTCAGGCTGATTTTGCAGCTTTTGCTGCATTGACTGCGATGGGGGCGCCCGCGTGGTTCCAGGCGCCCTGACCAAGGGATTAAAGGCAGCTTTTTGCCTTGAGAGAAGATAAAGTCATGGGGGGCGCCCGAGGAGTCACGAGCGCCCGGAGTGTATAGGAAGTGACAAATTTGATGTCTTGTCATTGTTTGACCATGGTTTAGTTGGTTTGACCATGGTTTGACTGCTTTGACTATGGTTTGACTGCTTTGACTATGGTTTAACTATGTTAACCATGGTTTTACCACGTTGACCATGGTTTGACTGCGTTCTGAACTACAGGATTAAACCATAATATAGGTATTAAAGAAATTACAATTGAGTTTAATTTTGCTGTCTCACTCAATCTAAGGTTTTCAATCACGTTAGCCTTATAGGTTTTGTGAGACAGGTTTTGATAAGTAAAATTATTTTAAAAAATTATTATTTATTTTGAAACACATAAATAATTTTGAAAATAATTGAATTTATTTTGAAAAGAATGTTTAAATCTACAAGTAACTGAAAATTTAGGTTAGATTTGAATTTGACAAAGAATAATTTGAATTTGAATTTCAAAAATTGGCATCCAGGTCTTGGCGAGGCACTAGGCCTTCTTTGGTCGTAGCCTTATTGGATCATCAACCCTTTCCTTGACAAAGCCTTTTAATGAAATTTCATTTTCAAAATTAATCGTTGAAAAATTCTGGTCTAACTAGTTTGGGTCTTGGATCGGTAGCTTCAGCTAGTTTCACCAGTCTAAAGAGACCAAGTATACTTGACCTTATTAGAATTGGTTTCCCTAACGTACTATCATCTCACCTCCACCAAATACTATGTTGTCAAGTTTCAGTTAAGTTTGTTCAGTCCTTAAACTAACCATTCCTAAGTCTAAGCATGGTAAATTGCAGAAATTAAATAAACAATTAACCAAGCAATTTGCAATCAAGAATTAAATTATATCTAACAATAAATATTGTTTTTAATATGGCTCCCCCTGGACTAAAGCCACGGTAATGGTTAGGCAAGATGTGAATCTTGTCCTTGGGGATCCAATACTGATTTGATCCAATTAGTTTGTTCAGGTACAGTTTAGGTACCCATGCCTGAACTTTATTTCTGGACTAATTCAGTACAGCAAAATAGGATCTTTGTCTAGATTTGGTTATATAGCCAAGTCCGGATCGATTTAGAACCGATTTCTGTTTTCCAAGAATCATGTCAAGACCCTTGGAACCAGAAGTGAATCGTTCTAAAGCTGATCTAAGATCCTTAACCTGAGTTTTCAGGGAGGAATTCTCTTTCTCAAGTTTTTCAACTTGATTAGAGGTTCCTTCTTGAACCTTCTCAGTTAGGGGTTTAGAATCAGCTCCCTCTTTCAGGAGTTTTACTTCCTGTCGAAGGGATTCGACTCGGAGTTTAGCTTTCGCCAAATCTTGAGAAAGATAAGAGATTAATTCATTTAATTGACTTCTAGTAAATCCACTTACCTTGATTTCGCCATCCTCTGAAAAGGTGAGTCTGCCGTCGTCCTGTTCTGATTCTGACTCGGTCTCGACTTCTTCTGAGGCGGTTAGTGCTAGTTGGTTCGACTGTGGGACCTCTTCTTCTTCGGAGGAGGAGGACTCGTCCCACGTTGCTTGAAGTGCCTTCTTCCTCCTTGTCTTCTTTGCTTCCGTTAGGTTCGGACACTCCATCTTGTAGTAACCCTTCTTCTTGCACTCGTAGCAGGTCACGTTGGGCTTGTTCTTTTCGTTTGCGGGTTCAGCTGGTTCATCCCTTCTTCGGCTGACTTTCCGTTTGTTGGTTTGGTTCTTCAATTCTTTGTAGTAGTTTCGGGCCAGTTGGACCAGCTTAGGTCGATCTCCTTCTTCGTCTTCTGAGTCTGAGTTAGACTCGGGTTCAGGTTAAGGCTTCTTCTTAGTTGTCCTTCCAGTTTTACCTGCAAAAAGCAATACCTTTCTCGGCCANTCAAAATAATTTTTATAATTAAATAATTTTTTTTATTGATTGCTTGTTTATTTAATTTTTTTTAAATTGCCATGCTTAGAATTAGGAATACTTAGATTTAAGGACTAAATTACTTGAAACTTGAAAACATAGCACTAGGAGGAGGTGAGATGATAGTACGTTGGGGAAACCAACTCTAATAAGATTAAGTCTACTTGGTCTCCTTAGACTGGTGAAACCAGCCGAAGCTACCGATCTAAGACCCAAGCTAGTTAGACCAGAAAATGACCTAAGTTAATTTGAAAATGAAATTTCATTAAAAGGCTTTGTCAAGGAAAGGGTGGATGATCCCATAAGGCTACGACCAAAGAAGGCCTAGTGCCTCGCCAAGACCTGGAAGCCAATTTCTGAAATTCAAATTCAAATTATCTTTTGTCAAATTCGAATCTAACTCAAATTTCAAATAATTATAGATTCTAATCTGTTTTCAAAACCTCTGTTTCTTAAAATCTATTTCTTTTTCAAAAATCACTTAATCTATTTTTCAAAATTTCTAAACTTATTTGTTTAAAAATCTGTTTCCAAAAGTAAATAACTTTTCGAAAATAAATTGAAATTCCTTTTCAAAACTAATTTCTACCCTCAAACCTGTCTCACAAAAACCTTAAGGTTAACGTGTTTGAAAATCCTAGATTCAGTGAGACAGAAAAATTAAGCTCAAATTAAACCACCTTGCTTGTGCCTTAATAATCATGGTCAAACTGTGGTTAACTTAGTCAAACGAAGTCAAACAGTCAATCCTGTTCAATACAGTCAAAAAGTCAAAAGGCTGCTAACTAGGGCGCCCTGACCGTCCCGGGCACCCCCAACTGCTCAGAGTCAAAGGCTGCTGAAAGCAGTCCTAAAGGCCGCCCGTGACCTGTCGGGCGCCCCCGACAATGAACAGCTCCAGTCAAAGCAGCAAAAGCTGCATTTGACCGACTTCACATGGGCGCCCGTGACCTGTCGGGCGCCCCTATTCAGTTCTGTCCCCACGCTGATTAAAGCAGCCAAAAGGCTGCGATCAACTATCTTTGACCAGGGCGCCCGTGACCTTTCGGGCGCCCCCATCAAAACCTATCGACCACGCCTCTAAGGGTAGTCAAAAGCTGCAGACAAACAGCCTTCGACTAGGGCGCCCGTGACCTGTCGGGCACCCCCACAGAACTTTTTCACTGACCTTGGCAGCCCATGACCGATTGAGGGCGCCCGTGACCTCCCGGGCGCCCCCCCCCACCTCACTATAAAAGGGACCCGAGACTCCCTCATTTCCCACACCAAAAACACTTCCTTCTTCCCACTCTATTCATTCTTTGGGATCAAGTGAACCCTAAAGCTTCCCTTGCCGCAACCATGCCTCCAAGGTATGAAATTTACTTTGGGTACTTAATTTTTGTCATTTTTTTAAATTGCAAATTCTAAATTCAATTATGCCGTTTCCTATAATCTAAGTTCTTATTCTCAATATACTTACCTTCTTCTCATCTAGAAACGCCGAGCAGTTCAGTCGAACCCCGGTAACGAGCCCAGTCCTACCCTAGGTCGAATCCCGGTTACGAGCCCAGTCCCGACCCTAGGTTTCCGAACCTAGAACTTTGTAACAAATTCGCTCGAACCACATATGTTCCGATTAAGACAAGTTATCTTAACCGTCATTTCTTTTCCCAATCTTGTCCAGTCGCAATGTCCGCAATTAACTTCTATCAACTGGATAACCTCGTATTCTGCACACATTCAATCAACAAATCCCTATGTGCAGAATTTTACAACAACATAGTTAGGCAAGATCACTTGACTTTCGTCACTACAGTTCAAGGAATACCCTTAAGCATCACTCCTACCTTACTGAACCGATTTCTGGGACTCCGACCATCTAAGTCCATCTTTTGTTGTTATCCTCCAAGGAACCTGCCTTTTGATGCCCCCTACTCTCACATTGACCTAAACACCTTATACAACTATTTCTTTGGGGAGGCAATGGACCCTGCAGGAGGGCAGTTCCACTCCACTCGACTTCCGATTCAGGACTACGCTCTCTATAGAGTGATTGTCCGTTGCATCCTTCCTCTGTCCACTAGGGACATAGCCACGATGAGACCCTTTCACACCTTTCTCCTCTATGCCTTTATCCACCATTTGGATATAGATATAGGTCTTCACCTCTTTCACTGTATCCTACATGCCTCTGGTGTGTCCACTCAGGGAAGGGTCCGCACCCCCTACTGCCACGTCATCACCTGGATCCTCCACCATCACGGCCGAAACATCACTGACGGCGAGATTAGTACGATGACCGACTTCGACGAGATAGGATATAGGAACTTTTCCTTAGCCGGTATAGATGTCTCGGGCGCCGGGGTTCTGACTTGGAGACGCCGACCAGCCGCACAGGACATTGCAGACGAGGAGGTCGACGTTGCCGACATAGCAGCAGAGGGAGCTCAGCCCGATACTCCGACACTCTACGAGCGAGTATCGCTCCTCGAGACACAGGTTCAGTCACTCCGGGAAGAATCGGAGGCATACCACCTTGAGCAGTTGGAAATTAATCAGGGCTACTATACAGAGTATATGAGCGCGTTTGCAGCAGAGAGGGACGAAAGAAACACCCAGTATGAGGAGATGATGACCATGCTCAGATCCTGGCATCCAGGCTCCCCTGATCAGCCTGGTCCCTCCTCCTAGATGACTTGGATATGTACTCATTTGACTATCCCTACTGAGTAGGGTTGACTTCTGTGGACTTGTACTAGACCTTTGTTTGACTTATGCTTATCCTAGCTTGGCTTGTTTATTTCTGAATTGATTAAGTTAGAACTATGTTTAATAGAGTAGAATATTTTTTGGCTTCTGCTTTAATTGAAAATGTCTTAATTGACTTTTTGCTAAAAATGTTTTACTTTGATTTTAAATTCTTTTTCGTCTTTTCTTAGTTTTATTTTCAAAATTACCCCCTTCAAAATTAGGTTTTTTCGAAATGGACTTAGCCTAGGCTCTAACCCTAGAACTGCATGCACCTATAGCTCTAGAAGCCAGCATCTCACAAGCACCATAGGGTACTTTGAATGATAACCTAGAAAGGGTTGAGATGCTTAGGTCTTTGCCTTAACTCAAGATGCTTTAAGTCAGTGCATCTGCAGTAGTTGGGGCACTAAATACAAACTGAACAGCAATCAAGTTAAGTATCAAGTTTAGACAATCTAACTTGAAGAATGCACTTAACTTGACTAACCCTAGCAAAAGCTACTGTTTATAACAGTTAGTAAGTAGCTAATAGGGTTAGACAGGTCCCTAAAGATTTAACCAGACTTAGATACCAGCTCGGTTCAGTACAGTAAATACTTTATTTATTTATTGCAAATATTGTATTTTTTTGCATTTTTTTGATATATGTCAAAGGGGGAGAGTTGGAAAGGAAACAGGGACAGGGAACAAAAATGTTTTCCTTGCTCTGAATTGCATAGTTAAAAACTCAAAATTTAGAAAGTTTAGAAACAAAAAAGTCTAAGTTTAGAAAGTTTTCCTAAAAACTCAAAATTTGCTAAAGTATGAAAACTTCTTCAAACTTAGAACATTTTTATTGTCTAAAGTATTAAAACTTAAAACCACCTACTTTTGAATAACCTAGGGGGAGATTTCTTCCAGGGGGAGAAATTCTAACTTAGGATTTCAATTTCAGCATTTTTTCCTTAATCTTTTGAACTAGGTTGCCATATATCAAAAAGGGGGAGATTGTTGGTGCAGATTGCACCCAAGTCAAACCTGTATTTTGATATTGGCAAAAGGGTTCAAAAGTTAAGGGTTATTTGTTATCTAACAAATGCTACTTAAGTGTACAGGAAAAGCCCTAGCGAAGGACTGCTAGGCCCTGGCGAAGGACTGCCAGAATGGAAAAACCCTAGCGAAGGATTGCTAGGTCCTGGCGAAGGGCTGCCAGAAGACAAGCCCTAGCGAAGGACTGCTAGGCTGGCGAAGGGCTGCCAGAAGAAAAGACCTAGCGAAGGGTAGCTAGGCACCAAGCGAAGGGCAGCTTGGTAACTCAAGACCTGGCGAAGGATTGCCGGGGCAAAAGTCCAACTGGAGGATCCGGCTGGCACCAGGTAAACTCTCCCGAGAGGAGTAGGTGAGGACGCGTTCTCCTTGAGGGAACATTAGGCGTCGGTTCGACCTAGGGCTCCATTTTGGAGACCAAAGTCAGAACCAAGACAGCTAAGGCTGTATAATATATTATGCTATTGTTTTATTGTGTTTTGGACTAACCCTGGATGCAGGACTGAAGGAACGAGTGTCTGCAGCTCAGAGTGCCTCAAAGGAGTGAGGCAACTGCTGACCAGGGCGCCCGAGATGTCCCGGGCGCCCCCATGGTGTTCACAACAACAATTCAACAGTACATAGCCAGGGCGCCCCCGCTGTCCCGGGTGCCCCCATTGCAAAACAACTCTGCCGCATCTGCGCCACATGCCCAGGGCGCCCCTGCTGTCCCAGGCGCCCCCAGCGCACAGGTGGCGCAAACCTTACCGAGGAGAGCTCAGCGCTGCGGATAAGGTTTGACTGGTCAACCAGGGCGCCCCCAGCGTCCAGGGCGCCCCAGTCAAGGCCTTATCCCGAGGATTAAGGGATAAGTCGACGACCACGCCGCTTGTGGATCTGCTGCCACGTGGGGGGGCGCCCCCGTCGACCAGGGCGCCCCCAGGCCCTATATAAAGGGCCCTCGACCCCCTTCCTGAAGGCACGACTTCCTTCGACAATTCTGCGCTCTTCTGCTTCCACGACACACTCAAGAAAGCTGCCAACTCAAGCCGATGACGTCCCGCTGCTCCGGAACTTCGATCTTCACCGGACGTCGGTAACAAGAGTTGTATTTAAGTTTACGAAAAAGATTTTTATTATTTGTCTTGTAAACTTTTGCGAACTTATAGAATTGCCCGCAGAAAACGGTCAACGACCGTGGGCCTTGGAGTAGGAGTCGACCCAGGCTCCGAACCAAGTAAACCGGCTGTGTTTGCGTTGTTGTGTTCTCTTTTATTTCCGCTGCTCACCCGCTCTTTTTAAATCCGAACGAATTGCGACATTCACCCCCCCTCTCTCGCATTTCTCGATCCAACAGGAGAGACTCTTCATTTACCTCCTTAATGAGTGATAAAGAGGGGGGTTTGGGAGTTTCTTTCTTCCTTCCATCAATTGCATTTGCTCCCCTCCTCCCTCCTCATTCTAGCCGAAACCCCAAGGAGGAGTTCTCCCTTGGAAAAACTTCCACCAAGGCTTCATCTCCAAGATCTAAGGTCTTCACAAGGGTACAAGGGCTAAGGGTGGTCAAGAGACAACAAGATTTCCATCCTTCTCTCACATCTAAGGTTATAATCAAGATCCACCAAGGTAAGACTCCCTCACCTGTGGTATAATGGCTTTTCTTGAAGATTAACATGATATGAAAATTGTATATGATGTTTATGTTGGAAAAACCAAAGGAAACCCATGAATCTAACCTTATAGGTTTCGGCCCATGGGATTCTTGGTCTAAAATGATGATAAAAATCCAAATCATGTTGTTTAATGTACTCTCATGATGTCTAGAGATTTAATATAATTTTTGAGAATTTTTGGGGTACCCTAGAGACCCTATAAGTTTCGGCCAACCTCAAGGACCCAAAGGTTAGGGTTGAGTCCTAAACCTCAAGTATATGTTTTATATGTTGTCATGATATAAGGGTGATGGAGGGTGATTATGTGAATTTTCACATGGCCTAGAGACTCTATAAGTTTCGGCCAAGAAAGGTTAATAGGGTAAAAGTTATGATTTATTTCAAGTAAGGGCTCCAAGGCTCTATGGTAAGATGTGATTAGTGTTTTATGGTTGATTGGGGATTTTAATGGAATTTTTCCATACCCCCATGGCCTTATAAGTTTCGGCCAGCCTAGGAAAGTGGCCTAAAGGTTAGGGTTAACCCTAATCATGAGCCCCAAGGACTTCCTATGGCCTCATAAATGATGTATGGTTGTTCCTTTACCTTATGCTATATTACATGTTTATGGAATTGATGGAACTCCACCTTAGAAGTTTCGGCCAAGCCTTGGATCTAGGGTTTGGGGGTGGAGTTAGGGTTCAAAGAATGATGGTTCATGTTTACCATAAAGTATCCATATGTATAGGATCAAGCATGTGGTAGGAATCATGTTAACCATGACCCTAAGGTTTAAGCACCATGCTTTATGTTTCATGTTTAGGTTATGACTGGATGCCATGCTTAATAGGGTTACCATGAATGTTTATGTTTTAGGCCATGTATTTGAATGGTAGGTAGAATGTTATGGAAATCCTACCTATGTATGCTTATGTGATGTAGAAAACCATGCTAAGTTATATGCTCATGTTATGTTAAGAACCATGCTAAGTTATTGTGTATGTTCATGATATGAATGATGCCATGATAAGTATGATAGGTTTATGTTCATGATATGAATGATGCCATGATAAGTATGATAGGGTTATGTTCACGATAGGAATGATGCTATGATAGGTATGTTATGTTAGGTTCATGATAAGAACGATGCCAAGATAAGTATGTTATGTTTATGTTCATGATGAGAATGATGCATGCCATGTTGTATGAATAAAGATGCATGTCATGCTTATGAAAGAAGATGCATACCATGTTTATGAATGAAGATAATGCTCATGCTTTACAGACATCATGATGTTATGCAATAAGAATGAACAATGAAAGGACAAGCATGTGTTAAGTCATGCTTTATGTAACATGGTTATGCTATGAATGTCTTATGAATGATGAAACATGAAAAGTATTTTACTTTATGTATGGGCTTGTACCGGACCGAAGTATGGGTCCAAGGGATGGGCACCTTAAGAACGCCCCATTTTTGGACTATCGAAGCTGTCTACGGTTCTGGCACTACCGGAGCTGTGCAACAGGGATGGGCACCTTAAGAACGCCTCGGTTCGGGGACTACCGACTATGCTGTCCTTACCCTAGTAGGTCGGGGCTCACGACCTCGGACTTGCTAGGGATGCGCGCTATGATGTATGTATGTGGTACAAGCCGGGGACCCTAAATGATGTTATGATGATTATGTTTAAGCATTTAAAAGTATGTTTTTAAAAGTTAAGCATCCTTATGTATATGCATTCCACTCATGCATCCATTCATGTTATGCATTATGCTATGTTGATAAGATTCTATGCTTACGTTTCATGTTAAGAAGTATGCATGAGAATGAATGATCTATGCCATGATTATGTTAAGAAGATGTTCATATGCTATGATAGGTATTATGCCATGTCAAGAATGTTTACTATGTTTATGTTTATGCCATGTATTATGTCATGCTTAGAATGTTCACTATGTTTATGTTTATGCCATGTATTATGCCATGCTTAGAATGTTCACTATGCTTATGGTTATGCCATGTATTATGTCATGCTTAGAATGTTCACTATGTTTATGTTTATGCCATGTATTATGCCATGATTAGAATGTTTACCATGTTTATGTTCATGCCATGCTATGTATACGATAAGTGATTTAAGATGTTATGTTCTAAGTAGAGCACCAAGTATGTTAATGTTTCATGTGCTCATTATGAGATGATGAATGATGAATGGCTTTTGTGAGTAGGAAAGAGTCTTACTAAGCCTATGTGCTTATAGTCTTATTTCGTTATACCGCAGATCATTCAAGGGGACAATGATGGAAGCAGCAGGAGGGCAAGAACGCATGTGTGTAGTAGTGGCTTGGCCCAGGAAACCATATGTTTACTGTTTATGCTAGAACTCCACCTTGGTTACTTATATGTTTGAATAATGACTTCTGGAACCTTATGATATGATGTTATGTATGACATGATATGATGCTTAAGTTCAAAGTTAATATGCTGAGGTTCCCATGTCATTAAGTTAAGAATGGTAATAGGGCATGTATAAGTTAAAGTTATTCCGCTGCCTTATGATGTCAACATGCCCTAAGCATGTTAACATAACGCCGCTTATGGAAAAAAAAAGCGGGCGTTACAAAAACACCCTTTGAGTTGTGGAATGGGAGAATTCCACAAGTCCATTATTTTAGAGTTTTTGGATGTAAAGTGTATATCTTGAACACCAAGGATGACTTAAGGAAGTTTGAGTCAAAAGCATATGAGGGAATTCTAGTTGACTATTCATCCACTAGGTGGGGTTATAGAGTCTACAACAAGAGGACCAAGGTAATTGAGGAGTCTTCTAATGTTGACTTTGATGAATCGTCAAATACTTACCCTAGGAAAGCCTCAATTGATAAGGATATAGAGGAATGCCAACCCCTTTCCCAAGGAATCCAAGACCTACATTTGGAGGGCAATGATCATGGGGGAGTGAGAAGTACCCTAAAGGATGAAGATCATGTAGTCAATGAACCTACAACCTCTAGGCCCTTGAGACATCACCAAGATCACCCTATTGACCAAATAGTGGGTGATGTCACTCAAGAAGTAAGGACTAGGTCTTATTTTAGAGACCAAACTAGTCAAATTACCTTAATCTCCCAATTAGAACCTAAGTCTATTGATGAGGCATTAGGTGATGTAGATTGGGTCTTAGCCATACAAGCAGAGCTGAATCAATTCGAAAGGAGTGAAGTTTGGGAGTTGGTTCCTAGGCTCAATGATTGCACTATTGTAACCACAAGATGGGTCTTTAGGAACAAACTAGATGATCAAGGCAAAATCACTAGGAACAAGGCTAGGTTGGTAGCTAGGGGGTTTAACCAAGTTGAGGGACTAGACTATGATGAGACCTATGCCCCCGTAGCTAGATTAGAGTCAATTAGAATTCTTCTAGCCTATGCCACTCACATGGGTTTCACACTTCACCAAATGGATGTGAAGTCGATATTCCTTAATGGGGTAATTAAGGAAGAGGTTTATATAGAACAACCCCCCGGGTTTGAGGACCCAAACTATCCTAGGCATGTTTACAAATTGAGAAAAGCCTTGTATGGATTGAAACAAGCTCCCTGGGCTTGGTATGAAAGGCTTTCTTCATTTCTAGTGTCTAAGGGTTTTAGGAGAGGAAAAATTGACCCTACTTTGTTCCTAAAATCTAAGGATAAGGACATATTTGTTGCCCAAGTTTATGTAGATAATATCATCTTTGGGTCTACAAATAATGACATCCTATAAGAGTTCATCAAGTGTATGGAAGATGAATTTGAGATGAGTCTTGTAGGAGAGTTAACCTTCTTTCTAGGTCTTCAAGTTAAACAAATCAATGAAGGAACACATGTCTTTCAAACTAAGCATGCTAAGGAAATGCTAAGGTAGCATCTACCCCTATAGGAACTAATGTGAAAATGGATAGTGACCTTGAAGGAAAAATGGTTGACTCAAAACAATATAGGAGCATGATTGGTAGTCTATTGTACCTAACCGCTAGTAGACCCTGTTGGTGCAAGTTGCCTCAATGATATTCTTCTTTAAGTGTTTTAATGTTTGACAATATACTTAAGTCAGTGATACACTAAATAGACAAAGGGGAGCAAAGGAGAAGTAACCTAAGTTGAAGAAAAGTCATAGTTAATCTAGGCATCGGAACCCTAAGACCTAGCGAAGGGCAGCTAGGCACCTAGCGTAGGGCTGCTAGGCACCTAGCGAAGGGCTGATAGGAATAGAAGACCTAGCGAAGGGCTGCTAGGCACCTAGCGAAGGGATGCTACGCATAAAAGACCTAGCGAAGGGCTGCTAGGCACCTAGCAAAGGGCTGCTAGGAATAGAAGACCTAGCGAAGGGCTGCTAGGCACCTAGCGAAGGGATGCTAGGCATAGAAGACCTAGCGAAGGGCTGCTAGGCACCTGGCGAAGGACTGCTAGGAAATGAAGACCTGGCGAAGGACTGCTAGGCACCTGGCGAAGGACTGCTAGGGAATGAAGACCTGGCGAAGGACTGCTAGGCACCTGGCGAAGGACTACTAGGGAATATAGTCTTGGTCCAAGGGACTGAGCAACTTAGCTGAGTGATGACTAAGGACAGGAGTAGAGACGGGTCAGGGTATGGGCGTCTCGAGGTCCGGAGGTATCGGAAGCTAAGTAGAAGTCCACCCGAAGGGCTGGGTGGCAATCATCTCCTGAAAGGAGTAGGTGAAGGCCAAGTTCTCGGGGATGGGAACTTGTGCCGGTTCAACCTAGGGTTTTGTGGAGATCCGAAGTCAGAACCAAGTCCTTAAGACCAATATTATATGTATCTATGCTTTGTGGTTATATATCTTGCAGGTACCAAGAGTGGAAGAAATTGTAGGCTGCTGGCGGCCCTAAGCAGGGCGCCCCCAGTGTTGGGGGCGCCCCCATGCATCCAGGGTGCCCCCAATAGTGGGGGCGCCCCCAGACAGTGCTAAAGATGCAGTAAAAGTGAAGTAGGCAGAACAAGTGTCAAGCGGGGCGCCCGGGTTCGAACCTGTTTATGTTGTTTCGTGTCAGAAACACAGATAAGCCTCCATGAGGGTGCCCGGAAGGTCCGGGGCACCCTGGTCAAAGCTGTTATTAGCTGCGGTGAGGTAGGCGCAGGGATAAAGTTTGACCGAGTCTTCCGGGGCGCCCCCAGCGTTCAGGGCGCCCCTAGGAGGCCTATATAAGGGGTTTCAACCCCTTTGCTTCAATAACAACTTCTAAGAGTGATCCCAAGCATTCTGACCAACGACAACACGCTAGAGACGAGGCTCTATGACAGGGAGGCTCCAGGAGGAGGTGCGCGGCACTTCGGAGGTCCAGATTGGCCGAGCTTCAAACTTTGTCTTGTTGGTTTGCTTTTATTTAATTACCGTACTTAAGTTTATATATTATTGCTTGTAATCCTGCACTGTAAGTCGGGTTTCTCCACCTCCGGAAAGTCTGGGAAGGAGACCAATAGTGGACGGGCGTTCCCGTGCATAGGCCTTGGATGTACTGACCCTGGGGGGTCGGGAACCAAGTAAAAATTCGCTGTGTCCTTTGCTTTGTTTTTTCGTTCTATTTATTTTACGCTGTGCTACTAATATTCTATGTCCAGAACGAACGAAAGTTTTACGAAGAATTCCGAAAGATTTTCAAGATCGATATTCACCCCCTCCCCTCTATCGACGACACCGGTCCTACAATTGGTATCAGAGCCAAGCCGCTCTTCACCGGACTAACCGCCGACGGAGCAACAACGCCAGGAATTGATGGGGAGCCCAGGGGTGAATCAGGTACAATTTTTTATGTCAAATTTTAAGTTGCATATTATTTGTTTCACGTGCAGGGAGAGAGGGCACTACAAAAATCAGTGCCCTACTCGTAAGATTCGGTCTACATCACCAGCGGCAAAGGGGATACCAACGCTAGGAGTCCGGAAAAACAAGGATCACGTGCAATGCTTCATGTGCGAAAAATTCGGACACTACAAAAACAAATGTCCGGCAAAGGTATGAAAATTTTATGTTCCAAAAAAAACTTTACAAATTCCTGCACTATCTTATGATAACTTAGTTAATTTTCCTGATAAATTAGATTACCTGCACAATAGAATTAATATCTTGTATGTCAAATTAGAAAATGCAGATATGACTAAAATATCAGAAATTAATTGTTTAATTTAGAATATCAATTCAGTAATTGATAAAATTAATTCTGATAATTATTCTGATAAAATTAATTCTGATAATTTTTCTGATAAAATTAATTCTGATAATTTTTTTGATAAAATTAATTCTGATAATTATTCTAATAAAATTAATTCTGATAATTTTTCTAATAAAATTAATTCTGATAATTATTCTGATAAAATTAAATCTGATAATTATTCTGATAAAATTAATTTTGATAATTTTAAGCCTGATAATTTGAAATCAGATAAAATTAAACATAAGGATAAATTTTAATTCAAATTCAAAAATCTTAAGGATAATTCGGAATTCAAATTCGAAAATCCTAAAGATAATTCCGAATTCAAATTTGAAAACCTTAAGGATAATTCTAAAGATAACCCCGAAATTATTGAAAATCTTAAGGATAAAGATGATTTTGTTGAAAATATTCTTGAGGATAATAAAGATAAAATTCTTCTAGATGATAACTTAATTATAGATAATCTTGAAAGTTATTACAAAAATTTAACTAGTGGCCCATTTTACTTCACCTATGTTGAGGACATTGAAAGATCTAATGTTGAAGAGGAGATAGAATTTTCTAAGATAAAGGTCATAGTCAATAAAAATTTCAAAAATTCAAATAAATCAAAATTACTTGAAAAACTTGAAAAGATAAATAAAGATGAAGAAGAAATCTTCGAAATAATGAAAATGATGAATTTAAATCCACAATTATTAATTAATCATTTCAACCTTAATTATTCGAATTAAATTTTAATTATTCAAATTCGAATTATATCTTAATTATTTAAATTCAAATTAAATCCAAATTAAATTAAAATTAATTCAAATTAAATCCTAATTAAATTCAAATTAAATCCCAATTAAATTCAAATTAATTCAAATTAAATCCTAATTAAATTCAAATTAAATCCTAATCAAATTAAATTAAATTCAAATTAAATTAAATTCAAATTAAATTAAATTTAAATTAAATAAAATTTAAATTAAATCTAAATTCAATTCAAATTAAATATTAATTAAATCGTACCTAATTGAAATTAACTCAATTAATTAATCATTTAATCTTAATTAATTGAAATTCAATTAATTCAACATCAATTAATTCTTAATTAATTAATCCTTAATCAATATAATCTCTAACTAATCGTTAAAAAAGTTAAACTTGAACTAAAATAAAATTTTACCCAAAACTATAAAAAATAAAATTAATAACATTAAATATGTCAAAGTGGGTTGACATATTCACAGGTTCACACGACATGTTTCAAATCGAGAATTTGATATATCATTAGAAACTTAAATAAAATGTTTGGAATTGCTTGACTCATGCATAATTGTCATGCCATGCATTTGCTACTTCTTGTAAATATATGACATGTCATTCATATTTAAATTTTATGCATATATTAGAACGGTTATAGGAAAAAGAATAATTGAAACTTGATCAATCTGGTATTGTGTGGCGGTGATATGATAGTACGTTAGGGAAGCCAACTCTAATAAGATCAAGTATACTTGGTCTCTTTAGACTGGTGAAACTAACCGAAGCTACCGATCCAAGACCTAAACTAGTTAGACCAGAATTTTTCAACAAGTAATTTTGGAAATGAAATTTTATTAAAAGGCTTTGTCAAGGAAAGGGTTGATGATCCAATAAGGCTACTACGGCCAAAGAAGGCCTAGTGCCTCGCCAAGACCTGGAATCCGATTTTTGAAATTCAAATTCAAGTTACTTCTTGTCAAATTCAAATCTAACACAAGCTTCAATTAAATCTTAGAGTTAATAATAAATTAAGAAAAATGATTCAAGCATCTCACAATACACTTATAAGGCAACCATGCTTGTTGTATTGATACATCTAAAATGGGTGAGATGTTAAGGACTAATGAATTGAAAAATATTTTTCAAAATTGTTTTTCAAAATTGTTAGAATATTTTCCTAAAAATATATTTTCAAAATAGTGCTTCAACATAATAATGTTTTTATGGAATTCATGCTTGTCTGATTGAATATATATATATATATATATTATATGTCTTCAAAAATTATATCCTTTGAAAATTGTTTGACTCACTCAATTAGACACAAGCCTCTTAGGATAACACTAAAGTTCCTTAAGGCACTTAGTTAGAGTCAAACGGTGTTGGATGCAGGGGGATTGTTTTGTTCTTTTTATTAAAAATATTTTTCGAAAACTGCACCTTAATTTGCATTACATATGCTTTCAAAATTATCTTCTTTCCAAATTATGGCTTCAAAATTTATCTACTTGAAAATTATCATTTCTTTGACTTTGATAAACCCTAAAGACATAGAGGAAAGGTTCACTTTATGATCTTCAAGGACTCCTAGGACGTGTCAAATTTAGGGGGAGTCTAACAAGTTTTAAATTATTTTAAAAATTATTATTCTTTTAATCTGAATCAAACCTTAAGACTCAGAGGAAGAGTACTTGTAGTCAACAAGCTTCCCAGGACTGAGTCATGTTTAGGGGGGGAGGTCACATCAAAAGAACTATTTAATAACATGTTTTCTTGAATAATATCTTCAAAATCTAGCTAAAAACATAAGTATTTTTTCGGAATACTATCATTTAAAAAAAATACCAGTATGTTCAAAAATTCATTTGCTTTTGATCAATTTCACAAAAATATTTATCTTGAGTTTGGAAAATCTTCCAGGGCACTTAGGAAAATGTCCTTGTGGTCAACAAGGTTTCCTATGATTGTGTCAGACTAGAAGATAAACCAAATCAAGTATTATGACTTCAAAAATTTATACATTATTCAAAATATACTTCAAAATGTATTATTCTATTTTTCAGAAGTTATGTAATTATTTTTATATTTACTTGGGTTGGAGAATTTCCAGGACACTTAGGAAATGTCCTTATAGTCAACAAGGATTCCCAGGATTGTGCCAGACTGGAAAAGAATCCTTGTCAAGTAAAATATGATGTTTCAAAAATTTCTAATATTTTTCTAAAAGTCTCATCTTTTTCAAAAAGGTTATTACTTGCAAAATATGCATAATATTTATATTTTCCAAAATAGCATTCTTTTAAAAGTTACGCATTTTCCAAAGGTACTTATATTCTTCAAAAATTACGTAATTTTTCAAAGTACTAGTACTTTTCAAAGCATATAGCATCTTTTTTCAAAATATGCATCTCTCAAAAAGGTGCAATATATCATTCAAAATACAATGCTTTCAAAATTTTGCACTAAGTATTTTCAAATAAAACCAAAGATCTTCATTGTTGGTACAAGTATTCCCTATTTTTTTATGTATGACAAAGGGGGAGAGGTGTGCTTAAGTTAGAAGTTAGAAAAATTCTTCCCCCAAAAATTTATATCACTTTTTCATTTTTTATCCCAAGGATAGTGAGTTAGCACCTTTAAACCAATCTAACTTAAGTTATTGTCAAACATCAAAAAGGGGGAGATTGTTGGTGCAAGTTGCATCAATGATGTTCTTCTTTAAGTGTTTTAATGTCTAACAATATACTTAAGTCAGTGATACACTAAACAGACAAAGGGGAGCAAAGGAGAAGTAACCTAAGTTGAAGAAAAGTCCTAGTTAATCTAGGCATCGGAACCCTAAGACCTAGAGAAGGGCTGCTAGGCACCTAGCGTAGGGCTGCTAGGCATAAAAGACCTAGCGAAGGGCTGCTAGGCACCTAGCGAAGGGCTGCTAGGAATAGAAGACCTAGCGAAGGGCTGCTAGGTACCTAGCGAAGGGATGCTAGGCATAAAAGACCTACCGAAGGGTTGCTTGGTGCCTAGCGAAGGGCTGCTAGGCACCTAGCGAAGGGTTGCTAGGCACCTAGCGAAGGGATGCTAGGCACCTAGCGAAGGGATACTAGGCATAGAAGACCTAGCAAAGGGCTGCTAGGCACCTAGCGAAGGACTGCTAGGAAATGAAGACCTGGCAAAGGACTGCTAGGACCTGGTGAAGGACTGCTAGGGAATGAAGTCTTGGTCCAAGGGACTGAGCAAGTTAGCTGAGTGATGACTAAGGACAGGAGTAGAGACGGGTCAGGATTTGGGCGTCTCGAGGTCCGAAGGTATCGGAGGCTAAGCAAAAATCCACCCGAAGGGCTGGGTGGCAATCGTCTCCTGAAAGAAGAAGGTGAATGGCAAGTTCTCGGGGATGGGAACTTGTGCCGCTTCGACCTAGGGTTTCGTGGAGATCCGAAGTCAGAACCAAGTCTTTAAGACCAATATTATATGTATCTATGCTTTGTGATTATATATCTTGCAGGTACCAAGAGTGGAAGAAATTGTAGGCTGCTGGAGGCCCTAAGCAGGGTGCCCCCAGTGTTGGGGGTGTCCCCATGCATCCAGGGTGCCCCCAACAGTGGGGGCGCCCCCAGACAGTGCTAAAGATGTAGTAAAAGTGAAGCAGGCAGAACAGGTGTCAAGCGGGGCGCCCGGAGCGTCCGGGGCGCCCGGGTTCGAACCTGTTTATGCTGTTTCATGTCAGAAACATAGATAAGCCTCCATGAGGGTGCTCGGAAGGTCCGGGGCTCCCTGGTCAAAGCTGTTATCAGCTGCGGTGAGGTAGGCGCAGGGATAAAGTTTGACCGAGTCATCCGGGGCGCCCCCAGAGTTCAGTGCGCCCCCAGGAGGCCTATATAAGGGGCTTCAACCCCTTTGCTTCAATAACAACTTCTAAGAGTGATCCCAAGCATTCTGACCGACGACAACACGCTAGAGATGAGGCTCTACGACCAGGAGGCTCCAGGAGGAGGTGCGCGGCACTTCGGAGGTCCAGATCGGCCGAGCTTCAAACTTTTTCTTGTTGGTTTGCTTTTATTTAATTACCGTACATAAGTTTCTATATTATTGCTTGTAATCCTGCACTGTAAGTCGGGTTTCTCCACCTCCGGAAAGTCCAGGAATGAGACCAATAGTGGACGGGCGTTCCCGTGTATAGACCTTGGATGTACTGACCCTGGGGTGTCGGGAACCAAGTAAAAATCCGCTGTGTCCTTTGCTTTGTTTTTTTGTTCTATTTATTTTCCGCTGCGCTACTAATATTCTAAGTCTAGAACGAACGAAAGTTTTACGAAGAATTCAGAAAGATTTTTCACGATCGATATTCACCCCCCCCTCTATCGACGGCACCGGTCCTACAAACCCTACATACATTTTGCTGTAGGAATGTGTGCACGGTACCAAACATGTGCAAAAGAGTCCCATTCGGTAGTAGTGAAGAGGATCCTAAGGTATGTTAGAGGCACTCTCAATGTCGAGTAGTTGTTTCCTAGAACCCCAAATGTTGACCTTATTGGATAACCCGACTCTGACTTTGTGGGGTGTATGCTAGATAGGAAGAGTACTAGTGGAGGGTGTCATTTCCTTGGGTCTTCCTTAGTTAGTTGGAGTAGTAGGAAACAACCATGTGTTGGCCTATCAACAACAGAGGCGGAATATGTTGTTGAGGCAATCGGCCCTAAAATGATTGGAAGATCATGGTTTTGATGTGTGTGTGTGAATATGTTTAAGATTAGAGTATTAGTTGTATTTGATGTGTGTGATTGAGTTTGCAGGACTTGGAGGATCACACATGGTGAACAAATCTGAGAGACGAGAGCCGGGGGAGGACGACTCCAAGGGCAAGCCGGGAAGTGGACTTCAAGGGCACACGTGAAGGGTGGCATGGAGGCAAGCCAAGGGAAGGCTTGTGTGCACATCCGAGGGACGAGAGCCAGAGGAAGATGACTTCAAGGGGAGAGCCAAGGGAGTGGACCTGAAGGCACACGTGAAGGAGAAGGTTCAGAGTGGCTGAAACTAAGCTGAGAGGCAGGGAAGTTGACTGGCCAGAGGGCAGTCGACTGCCAAAACTCACAGTGAGTTTTTAGCCTCAGACCAGTCGACTGCCCCAGGGGCAGTCGACTGGTAACACCCCGAAACTAGCCATTGGCTAGCAATTAATGCTAGACCAGTCGACTGCCCCAGGGCAGTCTACTGGTGCGGGTCTGGACAAACTGCGAGTTTGTCATGTTCTCCTATAAAAGGAGGACCTTTTTTCACGTGAGCGGTACGGTTCCGTTCGACAACAAAGTGCTGCTCGTTTGAAAAGTGTTCTCTACTTCCTCTCTCTTATTCTACTGCATTCTGTAATGATGAAGATCACCACTGTAAAGGTTTCTCCACCTGAAGGAGAATTTTTCATAGTGGAAGTGGTGTACGACGCGGATCCTTGGATTAGTCACCGATCTGGGTGGATACCAAGTAAACGTTTGGTTGTGAGCTTTGTTCATATTTTCTTTGCATATTATTGTTTCCACTGCGCTAACGACTTTATAGAGAAACTACCGAAAAAGTGCTATTCACCCCCCTCCCCCTCTAGCATGCTAGATTGATCCATCAGTTGGTATCAGAGCCGGTTCGTTTCGGAAGAACTCACCATCAACCAGAGCAAGTATAATGGCGTTTCAAGAGGGATACTCCACCGCACGACCACCCTTCTTCGACAGGAACGACTTCGCTTACTGGAAAGGTAGGATTCAATAGTACCTTATGAACGATATTGAGAATTGGATTAGCATTGAAGATGTTGGGACCGGGTGCATGTTGACATGGATACGGGTTAGTAATTTTTAAAAATAATTACGTGCAGCGGAAGAATTAGCATAAATAATTTCTCAAATTATTTTAACCACGTATCTAGCATGCAACCTTATGATGTGTGGACATGATCATAAATTAAAATTTTGCAGAATAGTAAACTAATTTACTTAGTACCTCGCGTAACTCGAAGAAAGGGACGAGATCCAACCGTAGCGTCCCTTGGAAGCTTCGCCTCTATTCGCGTCCACGCCGAGTTCTCTTCGGGATGACTTCGCAAAGCCACGAGTTTTGTGCCGACGAGAACTATTAGATTCTCCAAAGGCACAACTAGAATATCAAGAGAGAGAGATGGAAACTAACCACCAAGTAACGGAATCAAGATTCCGGGGAAAGGAAGGAGTTGCGACCCGCTTCTTCTTCTTCATTGACACCTTCTTGGTGGAGGAGGCTCACGGCAATCCTAGGCGGTGCGCCGGCCCTAGGGGAGGAGAGAGGGCGCCGTCCCTAGAGAGAGAGAGGGAGAGAAGGAGAGAGAGAGAGGGCTTGCTACTTAATTTCTTGATTAATTGTTTGAATTCAAGGCTTGCCTTTGGTTCCTTTATATAGTAGCCTCTCCATTGCCAAGTCTCCCTCTTAACGGAATTAACGGAATAAATTTTCATAAGAAATTTTTCTTATAAATTTTCTTATGAATTATTCCGTTATACCAAATTTTATTATGACTAACTTTATAATAAAACAAATACATCTCTCTTTTTAATTATGGAATAAAATTTGTATAAAATTTTTCTTATCATGGAAAAATCAATTCATAATTGATTTTATAAATTAAAATTAAACCAATTCATGGTTCATTTTAATTTCCATAAAAAGAATAAATTTCTACAAATTTCTTTATATAAATCTCTTTATATAAATTTCTTTATATATCAATTTATTTATCCATAATTTTATAAAACAAATCGCACTTGATTTATTTTATTATTTAAACCAAATAAATTGGTTTCTGCCTTTATTGTGGCCGGCCAAACCAAAGAGGGTGGGCACCCTCTTTGGCCGGCCACACCAAGCCCATCTTCTCGCGAATTAAACTCATTTAATTTGCCCAATAAGCCTTCAAAAGACTTAGCCATTTTAAGCTTCCGTTGTGCCTCTGATTAATTCAGATTCGACTTATTTCTCTTGATCGGAAAATCTAATTTTCAACTCGTTTTAAATCCCTCGGATTACTCGTAGTGCGTGTGACTAAATAGGCTTTCGATTTATGTTGGCCGTCTATAATCAACCAATTATAGAACGATCATGAGTGGCACCTAGTAGTACATCATGACCCCCAATTAATCGAAAGATCAACGGTTGACCTCAGAAATAATTCTGAAACCCTTCAGCAGCTTTAATGAATCATGCCTCATTCCCTTCACCATCTTATACCCACTTGGTTCAGGACATGGTCTGTGTGTGTCAGTCCCCACTAGGCTGACTACGTCACACCTAGCCCAAGTAATATCTTTCTCATCCAATGGATTTCTAATTACTCTCATGTATTTAAGAGACTCATACTCTAAACATGTCATGCTCTGGCCAGAGGCTTTGAGTAACAATCCGACGATAGGCCTTGGGTATACATCTCCTCGCAAGGAGTGGTGAATCCTTTGTAGGCTGTTCAAACATCTTCGGGCACTTCGACTTATACCCAACCATCCTGGGTCCACACCTCCTTGGAGATGCTTGCTTAAGATGTTAAAGTATAAGCCTCCATGACCAAGATGACTTGAATACCGCAAGTCAAAGGAACATCGCACTTAAGCTGCGGTAAGAACTTCACTGACATGTCTATATATAGACTACCATGTGAAGTTTTACAGCCAGTCACTCCAATGAACTAGTTCCCTTAACTAGCATTCATGTTTATCTCCGGACATCCCAATGTCACCAGCCAGTGAGAATCAACTGATTAGAGAATAACCCATGCTAGTCTCAACAGAATTGATAGTGTCCGTATTTATCAATTCATCGACTAGGGATAATTTCAATACTTCACAATTGCACATGTAGAGATAATCACTAGTTGTGAATTCATCACAAATTCTCTCATGCTGTGAATTGTATTGCGGACATTCAGTAAATGAGTTTAAGATCCCAATCAAATACACAAACATGTATACTCAAATAGTGAACTTTCATTTATTAAAATAAATGTTTACAATCATAAGGCGATTGCCTTAGGACACTTCTCTCATATCACTAACAGCAGATGGCTTCGAGACACCCGTCGATGAAAGGGGAGAACCGACATTGATGAGATCCTAGTCAAAGGAGGTAATGAAGAGGGCGCAGTCCAATGCCAAGGTTTCCACCACACTGCAGCGCAAGCTCTCAAAGGAGCAACTGAATATGGTGGGGTCGTTCAAGAGCGCCAAGGAACTGTAGGACAAATTGGTGGAATTGAACGAAGGGTCAAACGAGTCCAGAAGAGCAATGAAGCACTTGCTCGTGGCCCAACTCCAATCCTTATCCATGAAGAGCAACGAGACTGTCAGCCAGCTACATGGAAGGGTGAAGGAAGTAATCAATGAGCTCCACGTGATTGGAGAAAAGATCGAGAACCGGGATATCATTAGGTATGTTCTACAATCCTTCCTGAGAACCACCTTGTGGGCATCCATGGTTGATGCTTACAAGGTATCAAGGGATTTATCCATAGTTAAATTAGATGACTTATTTTGTGAATTTGAACTACACGAGCAAGCTAACGTCTCGGCCAATGAGAAGGGTATTGCCTTTATTGCAGAAAAGGAGAAGAAGAAGAGGAAGGAGAAGAAGAAGGTGGTCTACTCCTCCTCATCAGATTCAGAGGAATCCAGCGCCTCCATGGATAGCGACCAAGAGGCATTCATGGTATGAAAGATGCGTAAAGCTTTCAGAAATTTCTCTAACAAATCATATGCTAGGAAAGGGTTCAAAGGCAAGGGTAAGGCCAAGGACATTATATGCTACAACTGCCACCAAGAGCGACACATGAAGAACGAGTGCCCTCAGCTAAAGAGAAGAGATGACAAGAAAGAGGAGAAGAAGAAAGGTGATAAGAAGAAGTCAAAGGGAAAGGAGAAGGGTGCCACCAACCTCAATCAAGGCTACCTGGGATGATCCATCATCCTCAGAGGAAGAAGAAGAGCAAGTTTCCCATTTTGCTCTTATGGTACAGGATCACTCAGACTCATCAGATGATAAAAGAAGTTCAAGCAGTAATGAGAGTGACTCCTCTTCATCATCTGAGTCAGAAGCTTCGGTAAGTGACGTATACCACTTACCCTCCTCCACATTAGTTAAAATTATTTCTAGCACTAACACGGATTTGGATAAGGCTAGAAGTATGATTAAGGAATTAAAAGATGAGATTGCCATGCTTAGAGTATCTACCAAACTTAAGGAAGACTTACATGCTAGTTCTCTTACATCACATGCTTCATATCTTGAAACTAAAAATAGGAAACTAAAGAAAAAGGTAGATGACCTCACAAAGGCACTTAGGAAATTCCAAGTAGGATCTAGCAACCTAGATATGATAATCAACAATCAAAGGGTTGTTTATAACAAGGCCGACTTGGGATATAGGCCAAAGACAAAGGAAGTGACCTTTGTATCACTCACGGGTAGGATTGATGCATCTAGGAGACTAGGGGCTAAGGGAAACACAAAGAGGTCATGAATACCTAAAAGATTTTTAAATGATGCTTATGGATCAAAGATTTGGATACCAAAAGAGTATGTTTTTCATGTTGTATAGGTAAAGGTGAAGGAGGCCTCAACTATATGGATAGTAGATAGTGGATGCTCAAGACACATGACCGGGGATGTGAGCAAGTTCACTACTATTAGCTACTTAAGAGAAGGGACGGTCTCCTTTGAAAATAGTGGAAAATTAAGGATTATTGGTAGGGGCACCATTGAGGTATCTCCCACGATTTCTATACATAAGGTACTCCTAATCAAAGATATGAAGTTTAACTTACTTAGTGTGAGTCAGTTATGTGATGCGGGTTTTAAAGTTGAATTTCATGCTAGGAAGTGCATAATTAAACATAATGAATCAAATGGTGTCATATTAGAAGGGTTTAGAGAGGTAAATTTATATTATCTTGATCTTGCTTATGCTACTAACAATGTTGCTAAGTGTCTCATGTCTAAAGAAAGAGAAGGGTGGTTGTGGCACCGGAGGCTTGGACATGTCAACATGAGAAGCATTGCAAGAGTGGCTAAGGAAGAGTTGGTGAAGGGGCTACCAATGATCAAGTACGAGAAGACCAAATTATGTGATGCATGCCAAGAGAGTAAGCAATCAAAATCATCATACAAAGGTAAAACCCTAACCACTACTACTTTACTATTAGAGCTCTTGCATATAGATCTATTTGATTGCTATAGTGCTCCCTCACTTATAGGGAGTAAATATTGTCTAGTTATTGTAGATGATTTTTCTAGGTTTACTTGGGTCTTCTTCATGAAACATAAGGACGATACCCTAGAACTCTTCATAGGATTTAGTAAAAGGGTAAAAAATTAAAAAACATCTCAAAATTAATCGAATTAGAAGTGACCACGGTGGGGAGTTCCAAAATTCAAATTTCACTCAATTTTGTGTCGAAAATGGATGCAAGCATGAATTTTCATGCCCAAGGATTCCTCAACAAAATGGGGTAGTTGAGAGGAGAACCCGAGCTCTACAAGAAGCTGCTAGGACTAAGCTTAATGCATATTCCCTTCCTAGCTACTTTTGGGCCAAAGCGGTTAACACCACTTGTTACATTCAAAACCGGGTGTTGGTACATTGGTTCCTCGGAAAAACACCCTTTGAATTATGGAATGGGGGTACCACAAGCCCATTACTTTAGGGTCTTTGGATGTAAAGTGTATATCCTAAATACCAAAGATGACCTAAGGAAGTTTGAGTCAAAAGATGATGAAAGAATTCTAGTTGGATACTCATCCACTAGTAGGGGTTATAGAGTTTACAACAAGAGGACAAAAGTGATTGAGGAGTCCTCAAATGTCAAGTTTGATGAAACAACAAATACCTACCCTAGAAAAGCCTCAATTGATAAGGATATAGAAGAGGTCCAACCCCTTGCCCAAAGAATCCAAGACCTACATTTGGAGGGCAACGATCTAGGGGGAGTAAGAAGTACCCTGGAGGAAGAGGAAGATGTAGTAAATGAACCTACAACTTCTAGGCCCTTGAGACATCACCACGATCACCCTATTGACCAAATAGTGGGTGATGTAACTCAAGGAGTAAGGACTAGGTCTTATTTTAGGGATCAAACTAGTCAAATAGCTCTAATCTCTCAATTAGAACCCAAGTCCATTGATGAAACATTAGGAGATGTTGATTGGGTCTTAGCCATGCAAGAAGAGCTAAATCAATTTGAGAGAAGTGAGGTTTGGGAGTTGGTTCCTAGGCCCAATGATTGTACCATTGTAACCATAAGATGGGTCTTTAGGAACAAGCTAGATGACCAAGGTAAAATCACTAGTAACAAAGCTAGATTGGTAGCTAGGGGGTTTAACCAAGTTGAGAGATTAGACTATGATGAGACTTATGCCCCCGTAGCTAGATTAGAATCTATTAGAATCCTACTAGCCTATGCCGCTCACATGGGTTTCACACTTCACCAAATGGATGTAAAGTCGGCATTCCTTAATGGGATCATTAAGCAAGAGGTTTACGTAGAACAACCCCCCGGGTTTGAGGACCCTAATTATCCAAGACACGTTTACAAATTAAGAAAAACCATATATGGATTGAAACAAGCTCCCCCGGCTTGGTATGAAAGACTTTCTTCATTTCTAGTGTCTAAGGGGTTTAGGAGAGGAACAATTGACCCTACATTGTTCCTAAAATCTAAGGATAAGGAGATATTTATTGCCCAAGTCTATGTAGACGATATCATTTTTGGGTCAACAAATAATGACTTCTTACAAGAATTCTTCAAGTGTATGGAAGATGAATTTGAGATGAGTCTTGTAGGAGAGTTAACCTTCTTTTTAGACCTTCAAGTTAAGCAAACTAATGAAGGAACACATGTTTTTCAAACCAAATATGCTAAGTAAATGTTAATGAAATTTGGTTTAGAAAATGCTAAAGTAGTATCTACACCCATAGGAACCAATGTGAAAATGGATAGTGACCTTGAAGGTAAAATGGTAGACTCTAAGCAATATAGGAGCATGATTGGTAGCCTACTATACCTAACCGCTAGTAGACCCGATATACTTTTTGCGGTAGGTATGTGTGCAAGGTACCAATCTTGTGCCAAAGAGTCCCATTTGGTTGTAGTCAAGAGGATCCTAAGGTATGTCAAAGGTACACTCAATGTCGGACTTTGGTATCCAAGAACCCCTTGTTGGGACCGGGTGCATGTTGACAAGGATACGGGTTCGTAAAATTTTAAATTTTTACGTACAGCGGAAGAATTAGCATAAAATAATTTCTTAAATTATTTTAACCACGTATCTAGCATGCCACCTTATGATGTACGGACATGATCATAAATTAAAACTTTGCGGAAAAGTAAACTAATTTACTTAGTACCTCGCGTAACTCGAAGTAAGGGACGAGATCCAACCATAGCGTCCCTTGGAAGCTCCGCCTCTATTCGCGTCCACGCCGAGTTCTCTTCGGGATGACTTCACAAAGTCATGAGTTTTGTGCCGATGAGAACTACTAGATTCTCTAAAGGCATAACTAGAAGATCAAGAGAGAAGTAAGGAAACTAACCACCAAGTAACGGAATCAAAATTCCGGGAAGGAAGGAGTTGCAACCCGCTTCTTCTTCTTCTTCTTTGGCTCCTCCTTGGTTGTTGTTGCTCACGCCAACCCTTGAATGGGAGATGGTGCGCCGGCCCTAATGGGAGCAAGGGGCGCCGACCCTAGGATGAACAAGGGGCGCCGGCCCTAAGGGGAAGAGAAAGGGAGAGAATAAGAGAGCGAGGGAGAGAGTTAATCTCTTGATTACTCTATTGATTGGAATTCAAGGCTTGACTTTGGTTCCTTTATATAGTAGCCTCTCCCATGCCAAGTCTCCCTCTTAATAGAATTTTCATAACAAATTTATCCTATAAATTCTCTTATGAATAATTCTGTTTAAGCCAAGTTTTATTATAACTAACTTTATAATAAAACAAATACTTCTCTCTTTTTAATTATGGAATAAAATTTATATAAAATTTTCTTATCATGGAAAAATCAATTCATAATTGATTTTATAAATTAAAATTAAACCAATTCATGGTTCATTTTAATTTCCATAAAAACAATAAATTTCTACAAATTTCTTTATACATCTCTTTATATAAATTTCTTTATATATCAATTTATTTATCCATAATTTTATAAAACAAATCGCGCTAGATTTATTTTATTAATTAAATCAAATAAATTGGTTTATCCCCTTTATTATGGCCGGCCAAACCAAAGGGGTTTGGCACCCTCTTTGGCCGGCCAAACCAGGCCGCATCCATCGCGAATTAAACTCATTTAATTCGCCCAATAAGCCTTCAAAAGACTTAGCCATTTTTAGGTTCCTTTGCGTCTCTGATAAATTCAGATTCGACATATTTCTCTTGATCGGAAAATCTAATTTTCAACTCATTTTAAATCCCTCGGATTACTCGTAGTGCGTGTGACTTAATAGGCTTTCGATTTATGTTGGCCGTCTATAATCAACAAATTATAGAACGATCATGAGTGGCACCTAGTAGTACATCATGACCCCCAATAAATCGAAAGATTAACGGTTGACCTCAGAAAGAATTCTGAAACCCTTCAGCAACTCTAATGAATCGTGCCCCATTCCCTTCGCCATCTTATACCCACTTGGTTCAGGACACGGTCTATTTGTGTCAGTCCCCACTAGGCTGACTACGTCACACCTAGCCCAAGTAGTGTCTTTCTCGTCCTTTGGATTTCTAATTACTCTCATGTATGTAAGAGACTCATACTCTAAACATGATATGCTCTGGCCAGACGCTTTGAGTAACAATCCGACGATAGGCCTGGGTATACATCTCCTCGCAAGGAGTGGTAAATCCTTTGTAGGCTGTTCAAACATCATCGGGCACTTCGGCTTATACCCAACCATCCTGGGTCCACACCTCCTTGGAGATGCTTGCTTAAGATGTTAAAGTATAAGTCTCCATGACCAAGATGACATGAACACCGCAAGTCAAAGGAACATCGCACTTAAGCTGCAGTAAGAACTTTATTGACATATCTATATAGATTACCATATGAAGTTTTACAGCTAGTTACTCCAATGAACTAGTTCCCTTAACTAGCAGCCATGTTTATCTCCGGACATCCCAATGACACCAGCCAGTGAGAATCAGCTGATTAGAGAATAACCCATGCTAGTCTCAACAGAATTGATAGTGTCCGTTTTTATCAATTCATCGACTAGGGATATTTTCAATACTTCACATTTGCACATGTAGAGATAATCACTAGTTGTGATCCCATCACAAATTCTCATATGCTGTGAATTGAATTGCGGATATTCAGTAGATGAGTTTAAGATCCCAATCAAATACACTAACATGTATACTCAAATAGTGAATTATCATTTATTAAAATAAATGTTTACAATCATAAGGCGATTGCCTTAGGACACTTCTCTCATATCACTAACAAACTCCCACTTGGCCTAATGTCAATCGCTATGGTATCCAATACCACAGGCTCTAACATGACCCTCAACCTTGCTCTGAGGTAAGGCCTTAGTTAAAGGATCCGCTAAATTCCTTTCAGTGGGAATTTTCTCAATTTGTATGTCATTCCTACTTATAATCTCTCTGATCAAATGATAGCGGCGAAGCACGTGTTTGGATCGCTGATGAGACCTTAGTTCCTTTGCTTGTACAATAGCTCCATTGTTGTCGCAGTAAACCGGCACTACTTCATCAATGGTTGGAACCACACCAAGTTCGGAGACGAACTTCTTGATCCAGACTGCTACCTTTGGTGCTTCCAATGCTGCGATATATTCCGCTTCCATGGTAGAATCCGCTACGGTGTCTTGTTTGGAACTCTTCCAACTTATTGCGCCTCCATTCAAAGTAAATACGTATCCAGACTGAGATTTGGAGTCATCCTTATCTGTCTGGAAACTGGCATCTGTATACCCACGTATTACGATATCTCCTTCTCCATATATTAGGAACACATCCTTAGTTCTTCTTAAGTACTTAAGGATTGTCTTAACAGCCGCCCAATGATCCATTCCTGGATCCGACTGGTATCTGCTTGTGACGCTCAAAGCATACGATACATCGGGCCTTGTACATAACATAGCATACATGATAGATCCTATCGCGGATGCATAAGGAATCTTATTCATGCAAATCCTCTCGTCTTCTGTGCGCGGACACATAGACTTTGAAAGGTTGATCCCATGCCTAATGGGAAGGTAACCTTTCTTGGATTCCGACATGCTAAACCTTTTTAGCACTCGGTCTATATATGTAGACTGCGAAAAACCAAGCAACCGTTTTGATCTATCTCTATAGATTCTAATCCCAAGGATATAGGTTGCTTCTCCCAGGTCTTTCATGGAGAAAGTTTTGGACAACCAAAATTTAACTGTCTGTAAAACTGATATATCGTTTCCTATAAGTAATATGTCATCGACATATAATACTAGGAATACGACTGCACTCCCACTAACCTTCTTGTACACACAAGGTTCGTCAGGATTTTGTGAGAAATCAAACTCTTTGATTGTCTCATCAAAACGGATGTTCCAGCTCCTAGATGCTTGCATCAGTCCATATATGGATCATCGAAGCTTGCATACTTTGGTTTTATCAACCGATGTGAAACCTTCAGGTTGTATCATGTATACATCCTCAAGCAGGTTTCCGTTAAGGAAAGCTGTTTTCACATCCATTTGCCATATTTCATAATCATAATGAGCTGCTATGGCTAGGAGCATCCGAATGGATTTAAGCATAGCTACTGGCGAATAGGTTTCGTCATAATCAATTCCTTGCTTCTGACGATATCCTTTTGCCACTAATCTAGCCTTAAAGGTAACAACATTACCTTCCATGTCGGTTTTCTTCTTGAAAACCCACTTACACCCTATGGGCTCAATCCCTTCAGGTGGGTTAACCAAGTCCCATACTTGGTTTTCGTACATGGAATCCATTTCCGACTTCATGGTTTCAAGTCATTTGACCCTTTCTGAACTTTTCAGAACATCTTCATAACTGA